>SZWC01023069.1:2322-24096 GCA_023375785.1 Penium margaritaceum | reverse complement strand
CAGCAGCCGCAGCGTCTGCCAGCCAGCAGGTCAGACATGTCTCCTGACGCACGAGGATGCTGGAGTTGATGCTACTGCTATTGCTTCTGCTGCTGCTGCTATCGGTGCTGCTCCCATTGGTGCCGTTTTGGCCGTTCCGTTTGGCCGCTGCAGCCAGCATTGTGTTTTAGGGCCGGCCTCGGGATGTGCCTCGGGATGTGCCTCAGGATGTGCCTCGGGATGTGCCAGACCTTTTTCCGGCTGCATGATGTCTGTGTGACTTTCGCTTGTCCTGAATCCAACTACAGCAATAGTGACCACAGCAACGACAGCGATTCCGGCCGCAGAATACGGTCGGATGAGAAGTTGGCCAGCCATAGACTACAGTCCGATGAACAGGTGGCCAGCCACACACTACGGTCGGATGAGCAGTTGGCCCACCATACACTACGGTCAGATGAGTAGTTGGCTAGCCATACACTTTGGTTTGGTCCGGCCAAATTGGTCGGATGACCAGGTGGCCAGCCAACTGCCACAGCGGCTCCCCCATCTAGTCGGCCATCCAAGCTCCAAGCTGTAGTGAGAGTAGAATGAGAAAAGACAGCCATTTTCATTCCTAAATCACCGCAACCCAAGCTCACCGATCAGGTCAGCCGCAAGGCTGTGGGTGCCTCCACTGACGGCAAACAACCTCACATTGCGGTCAGACGAGCAGGTGACGACGCACACACTGCGGTCAGACGAGCAGGTGGCGACGCACACACTGCGGTCAGACGAGCAGGTGGCAACGCACTCACTGTGGATGAATGAGACGGTGGCCAGCCAACTGCCAACGGTAGACTGCCAATAGCCACCCCATCTAGTCAACCCTGCAAGCTCCAGCATTTCGTGAGGCATAAAGCACGAGCACAAAACGGGCAGTTCGTTTCGATATCCAAACCCAAACTCACCGATCAGATCTGCCACGTGGCTGTGGGTGTCTCCGGTGACGGCGAACAGTCTCACGCTGCGGTCGGAGGAGCAGGTGGCGAGGCGTTTGCCGTAGTAGTCCATCTGCGCGTCGTGGATGGCGTCGGCATGGCCCGTCTCTATGCTCTGCTGCGAACCCCCCCGCGACATGGTTACACCTTCGCTCTTCTTTTCTTTCTGGTTGTCGTTGTGCGCAGCAGCAGCTTCCCCTGGTGCAAAGTAGTGGCGGCGGAGGCGGCAGTTGTTGCTGCTGCTGTTTCTGCCGATGGTGCTCCTCCTGCTGCTACTAGGCGAAGTTGCAGGGAAGGGATCGTACTGTGACAAAACTTACCCCTTTTTCGTCCAAAACGACTGCATCTGTGAAATGCTTGAAGAGGGAAGTGGGAGAGCGAGCTTCTCCACGGCCAAAGGCTACGTAGCGGCAGTACAGCAGAAACCGATTCTTACTTCCAAGTGATTGAGAAGGAGCCGCTCCTTTCCCTTTCCGATCCGCGAGGACTCGTCGCAGCTACAACCAGAGAGCCAGGCCAAGGTGTTGTCACGACCTGCCGAAACGCTCAGCTCGGTTGATTGGCGCTGCAAAAGCTTCAGTTGGCGCTGTCGCCGATGCCGCCGCTGTTGCTGCGATTGACCCAACCGCCGCTGACTACCTAGGCCAGGAACCGACGCAGTGATTCTGATTTTGATTCTAGGGTTTGGGGCATTTCCCTCTCGAATTCTGATTGTTCATTGATTTTTCCGCCAACAGGACAGGGGTTCGAATCAGCGGGAATTGCCATCGGACCCCGTGGATCTCGCGCGTTTTCGATTCCGTGTTGGACGGAATAAATCACTGATTAAACGGGAAGAAGTCAAGGCCGCATCGACATCAAAGCGACGTCGATGCGAGCTTCCGGTTTGGCCTGCGAGCGGCGCGGGTGAACACGAAACTTTTGTGTCCGTACACCTTTCACTGCTCAAGTCGGCAATATCGTCGATATCGGTCAAGATTTATCGAAATCGATTTTCAGAACTTCATTTCAGGTACAATCAGAGATGACGGGCATTTCGACTGATTCTTTGTTATTCCGCAACTTTCCGATTATCCTATTATGTGGGAGACACGCCACGTCGGACATCCGAGCCTTAAAATCACAATCAATCGGCGGGAATCCTCTGATTGTAGGATTCCACACGAGAGGAGCAAAAGGCGCAGTCGCCAACACCCTCGCAAACTCGCCATACCCTTCGCCGCGTCCCGCCCCGCCACCTAGTCATACACTCAAAATCAAAATCAATGTGCCGGTTCAAGGCCCTACCCTCCTCGACAACACACTAAAGGCAGCGTTTCGTAAAGAGGTCGGGCGAAATCATGCGCTACCTGCCGGAATCGAACCGCGGCAAAAGTCTATAAGCGTGTCAAAGACCATACACATGCAACATTTCTCACTTTTTACATATAGTTATTGTGACTGTTAAGTTGAGCAAAACCAAAACTGGTTGAGATGCGGAGCAGAAGACAGTTCGAGGAATTGGGATAATTGGAGTAGGTTTATTTAGCAGTAGGTGTACTTTGATGACAAGTGTCGAACGTATTGAGCACATGTGTACAATAGCGAGAATTGAAACGAGGCAAATGTTAATTCTTTGGCACTCAAGTAGCGCAACGCGAGAGATGTCGTGTTGTGTGTGGTCGCTTCGAAAACCTCTGCCAATAACTTTGAGGGTTTCAATGTTAACAAAGTGCTTTTGTATACAGATCTAGCACAGTTGAATAGTTGATTGAACAACATCCAAACATCGATACAATTCAAAATAGTGCAATTGACCATTCCAATAAGTGATCAAACCTTGCTAAGAGAGGGAAAAAAAGGCCAAGAAAGGTGGCCAAAATTCACCTGATTGAGCAGTGTAAAAATATTCAGGTGAACGCGTAGTTGGCCACAAATGTAATCACAAAAATGCCCACTTGTGGCGTTAAAGGACTTATGTAAATCTAAGACTTAACATATCCCCCCCCCCCCATTTTTAACAGTGATGCCCTAGCACGTGATCCCATGTAGGCTGATCATTCCAATAGGAGCCATCAATTAGATGAACGAGGTCACGGAGATCGTCGTATGTTTCTCACTTGTTGTGCACGACATTGTAGGCATGCGACTTGACAAGACACTCTATCGCTCTCCCACAATGTGGATGACCAGGAATATCCTTGATCACCAAATCGATGTCCTCTTCCACTTGAATCTGACACAAAGGAGCTAAAAATATTCTAGGTAATCTCATACTAGGATCTCAATAATGCTTCAGCTTCTTGATGTGGAAAAACAGATGAATCGCCATGTTGTCCGGAAGGCAAAGTCAACCAACAACTGGGGTTTGAATTTTCTTGATCTCAAATAGTCCAAAGCATCACGGTTTGAGTTTTTCACATTTTCTTCTATAAGCAAAAAAAAATTCAATCGTTTGCACTTGACATTTTCTTGCTATGATGCAGGCCCTTGCTTACTTTATTGTTGCTTGCGTCTCATAAGGGTCTCGCGTGTTCCCTCTAAAACACTCAAGATGTATCCGTGATGGAAGCTAACAACAAGAATTCTGATTTGGATTTGCAATCAAACGAATGTGTAAAGAATTTTCTCATAGGCCACCTTGAATGGAAAATGATCCGTTGTACTGGAAGTTGCCAAGTTTTATGCGAGATTGGTCATCAGTAGTTTTGTCACCAAATAAGATAAATGTTACTCGCATAATCTATGGATGATTTCTTCAAAGGTCTCAGTTCTCCATTTGGTTTCCTTGTTGGTTTTAGGATAGAGTGACGTTGATATTTGGGTAAAACTGTAAACAAAAGTCAACAACTCAAGTACAAAATGGCTTGTGAAGATGTCGCATTTGTTACTGATGATGGCATGTGGCACTTGATGTAGCCACATGATGTGATTTAGGAAACGCCTTGGAAATGATTTTTTAGTGAAAATGGTTAGTATCACGAGAAAATGGCCATTTTTTAAAGATATTCCACCACCGTGATGATGGTGTCATTTTCCGATAGATTATTACACACTCCTACCACAAAGTCCATGTTCATTTTTGCCAAAGGCCATGTTGGAATAGGGAGAATTCAGAGTAGTCTAAGTGGCATTTTCTGATAAGATTTTCTGACCTCACAAGTGCTACATGATTTGCATAATGTTGCTATTTTGGTCTGCATGCATCCAAAATGATAGTTTTTTAGAAATGTTTAGCATCTTGTCCTTGCCGACAAGTCCACCAAGATCGGTTTCCTAGAAATCAAATAACATCCTTTGTAAGTTGTTTTGTGGTGGTATAATGACTTGTCGAGTGAATTTTTTTCACAACTAGTATTACTTGTCAACTTCGTGCACATGTTCTGTTTTTTTTACCATTTTTCCCTGTTGTAATCAGATTTGGACTCAAAGAACTCCATATACTAAGTTTGCTGATGGCTTGTAGTTTTTTTTAGTGCATGGTGGTCGTTGCAGAGGATACATCATCGACACTAAAACAAACACTATCTTCTTTTAAATGCATGCATGAAAACTAGAAAGTATTTCTTGTGCATCATGTATTTCATTTTAGGTCCCCATAGTCTTGTCAACATGTAACAGAGCGCCTCCATTGTTTTGGACAAGGAGGACTCCACTTGCTTTATCAAATGCAACAGTTTCCATAGTGTCGTCCAGCATTACACTTGCCAATGGTAGGTTGGCATCGAGGTCAAAGAGTTTTATGAATTGTTAAACACATCTTTTGTCAATATCCTCCACGCAATTCACTAGTATTATGATTAAGATCATGGGGATTCACTCATGATCAAACATATCCTTTAAAACTATTGGTGTTTGTTTTAGTATAAAAGAAATGCCTCAACATCTCAAAATTTGCTTGATATTTGCCAATAAGAGACTAATTCCTCTTTATTCTTATCTATGGTCATTAATCTTATCCTGACGATGTCCCCAAGAAAGTCCAATGATCAAACAAAAGTCACACTTTGACTTGATTATGATGTTTTTTGTTTCTTTTAGCTCTTTTCCCTTCATTGGACTTTCTTGGCGACATCGTCACGATAAGATTACCTTGTTTATAGCATTACCTTGCTTCCCCAAGGTAATGCTATACACAAGAACTTCGTTGAGATACATGACATAATGCGTGGAGGTATGGCCAAAAAACATTCTTAATGGCCGCTATGAACTTCATGAAGGCAATGCCGAGTCCAAACATCTTGAGTGTAGATTCTAATTTCCCTTATTTGGTACCTTTTTTTTTCTTCATGATGTCCTTATACGTTAAATACATCTGATGAGATGTAATGAAGGTGAATTCTAAGGAAAACCATTCCCTCGTTGAGGTAGTCAAGAATTCATTTTCTTGCAAAATGGAGGAATTTTTTAAACCAAGTGTTGTTTAGCACCCTATAGTCCATGTAGGGTATCTCACCATCCGCATCTCACCAATCCTTTCTTCACAAAACCTATACGTGTCCACTTGGGTGATGTGGGTGGCCTAATGAACCCATGACC
The DNA here is from genome assembly GCA_023375785.1 of Penium margaritaceum. Lineage (NCBI taxonomy): Eukaryota > Viridiplantae > Streptophyta > Zygnematophyceae > Desmidiales > Peniaceae > Penium > Penium margaritaceum. The sequence goes on along the minus strand of SZWC01023069.1, from coordinate 18,619 downwards.
AAAATTAGGAACGTCCTTGCAAACTTCTCATGTGTCCAAACTATTAAGGCTGTTTTTTTCCATCCACTTTTGAAAGTGCATCTATTCCCAATGACTCCATGTAAAATTTCTACACTTTTGTACCACGTTCTAGGTACTCTTTTACCACTCTTACGGATATTGGCTATGTATTGTCTCCTAGTGATGCAACTTCCTCTTCTACTTCGTCTCTTACAATTCCCTATTAGTGTTGCTTTTTTGTGGTGTGCTCATTGCATTTTTGTATCTTTCTTCATGCTCTTGATGTGATCACCTCTTGGAATGATTTACAAAGATTTTTTCTTGCATGCAAAGTGTTGTGAGCTTTAAATGATATTATAGCTCAGGTGGTGAGTCTAGTCCAAACAAATTTTGTGTTGGGTGATATCACTAGTAATGATAACTTTATGAAAATGATGTGCGTAATTTTCCACTTCTAACTACAGAAGTAAAAATTCAATTGATACCATGAGCATAAATTCTCATTCATGTATTTAAGTTTTGTGAGTATGCCATGCGCAAATTCTTTTCACTTTTTTACTAGAGTCAATAGCTTATGCCACGTCTTAATTCATCTACTCAAGTGGTAGAAATATAGTGTTTATCAATGTGAGATCATTGGTTTCTATTGTTGATCCGGTTTCAGTTATTGATTGCTTCCATTAGATGGTCTTCATATCATATCATCAATTTAAGATCATTCGAGACAAGATTGTGAATACGAGTGCGGTTCTTTTTTTGTTGTCGTCTTCCCAAAAAGTGGTCAAGAGCGCCTCCAAACCTGTTAGCAATAATCAAACCTTTGGTGAATTGCATTATCAAAGGGATCAAGATGTGGCAATTGAAATTGAGGTTCCCTCGAGGTTGGGATTTTCCTTTTAGTGAAAATTGCTTTCTATGTGCATGCATTTTTAAGCTTCCCCATCGCCATAGTGAAATCATGAAGTACATTGATGTCAACGCCATTAAGTCTTGATAGTTTTCGATATAGATCCTTTTTATCGTGAGTTTGTCAACAATGCTTCCCATCATGTTGATTTTCACCTTGGTATACAACATCAGAGGTAAAGAGTTTCAAGAGCGTGAAGTGGCATAAACATCTTACAAGGCTAAGAGGTTGATGTTAGTTGATGAAAATTCAACACTCACAATATTTGTATTGCATTTGACGCAACCTCCTCCGAAAAGGAACCATCTTAACAAATTTAGCTATGCTCCTTTCATGCAGAAGATAAACGAATGCAACCTTCTCCATGTGATTCCAAAGGTCATTTGACATTATGAGGAGACAAGGATTTGAACCTCGTTCCCCAAATTTCTTTAGGATTTGGGTTGATTTCCTTGGTAAAAATGAACTATGGAGGGTTTCTAACCAATCCCTACCATTGATATTGCGCGCATCATGAAAACCCCCCTAATTTTGTTGGCTATGTTGATAATGGTTGTTTTGGGGAAACATGTCACCACTAAATGACCCCTCACTCGCTTGAATGGTCAGTTGGATGGTAAAGGTGACGGTGAACGTTTTGGCATTGGGTTCGAGTTATGTACTATTGTAAATTAGTGTTTGATAATACTTGAATTTAAATTAAGACAATGGTTTCCTGACATCCATTTGACCTTAAACATTTTTGCTTTCATTTCATGGCCATAGAGGGACACTTTTCTATACTTATTCTTTGTGAGTAAGATTTGAAAGACATGGTTGTGCTAAACCTTCCTCTTCTGTTTTTCTTCAAGATATAGCTTATCATATGAAATTTATATAAAAAAAAAACAGGTTTATAGTATGGAAAATCGTAGGAAATTTCTTCTATTGTGCTTTAAAAGAACACAATCCAACAAGAATTGTGGATCTTTTTTGATGTGCTCATAAAATGAACAGCGCATGGAAAGGTTTCTCAATGATTGTTGTGTTCATGAATAAAAAATATGAAAACAGTATATAAATCATCATTAAGTAAGAAATCTATCCTACATAAAAAAATGCATGGATGATTTCACTATCATGTCAGTTTACTCTCAAGGTTTTCATAAACAGTGTTAGTATACATAATATAACGCTCATGATAACACCATTTTTTTTCGATTTTTTGCTATTGTATATGTTAATGATGGTCAATGAAAGATGTATTACTATTGTATTTGCATGGGAATACACCGTACTTGTGGTCTGACTTACCTCCTAGGATTGGTTTTGGGCCTCAATGTGGAGAGGTGAAAAAAAGTTTAAGTGGTTTTTTGTGTGTGCGCAATGTCAAATGTGAAACATAGTGTACTAGCATGAGAAAATTTATTTGAAGCATTCTTGGTAATGTGTTGGTCATACAATGTGGACGGGGTGGAAGGGGCAGAAGGGAGATATTTTTTGCAATTCGTATTAGGAAGTGCATTATGGGGAGGGTCAAATTTGTACAATAGTGCACAAGCATGACAATCATAAGCGCATGCAATTAATTCATTTTTTGAAGCCTAGACTATGCAGAAGGAGGGGGGTTTCCTAATTTTTATTGGGAGTGTTTCATGGGCAGGTTCAAATGTGTACACTGGTCTATCATAATGAGAATCAGACTTGGATGTGTTATAAGTTTGGTCTAGGGCCTGGAATGTGGAGGGAAGGGGCTGCAAAAGAGAGTGCAGTAGCAGGTTGTTTAGTGAAGTCTATTATGGGTATAGTGAAATGTGTTCATTAGTGGATTTGTGTAAGAATAAGAATGCCATTTCTCGTGGGTGTAGTGGTGTTCTTGGACTATGGAGGGGGTGGGCAAGAGAGTTATGACGAGTTTTGTGTGGGAAGTGCATTTTGTGAAGGGTTAAATGTGTAAACTAGTTTGTAAGCATGAGTATTAGACTGGCATGTGTTATCATTGCGATTATAGACTTGGAATATGAAGGGATTGATAAGGGATATTTCACTCACAATTTGTGTAAGGACGTGTATTGTGGGCAGGCTCAATTCTTAACACTAGCAAATAAGCATAAGAATCAGCCATACATGTGTTGGGAATGTAGTTTTTGGCTAGGAATGTGAAGGGGGAAGGGAGGGGGACTGCATTGGTTGTTTTCGTTCATAATTCTTTTTTGTGTAGCATAAGATATGTATGCCATTACATTTGCATGAAAAACATACTTGCATGTGCAATCTATTTGGACTTGGGTCAAGGCCATGGATGGAAGGGAGGGATGGTGTATTGGAATTTTGTAATGAGAAGTGTATTTTGGGTAGTTCTTAATATGTACACTAGTGTATAAGGATTAGAAACATACTCGCATGTCTTGTGGGTATGGATATGTGACTCAACTATTTAAGGGGGGAGTGCATGTCTATTTTGTATTGGGAAGTGTATTGTGTGCAAGTTCAAATGTGTACATTGATGTATTAGCATGAGACTGAGACTCGCATGTGTTATGGGAGTGGTGTTAGGCCTCATAATTCAAGGGAGTGAAGACTAGGGGATAAATTTTATATTGCTTTTTCCATGGGATGTGTATTGTTCATAAGGTCAAATATGTGCAATTGTGTTTCATGCGCAAAAAATAAATTGTTCATATGTTGTAGTTGTGTTCTTGGGTCTGGACTACGCATTGGGTGGGGGACAAGGGTGGATTACCTGTAAATATTGCTTGGTGTATTTTGGGTAGGGTTGAATGTGCACATTGGTGTATTAGGATCAGTAGCACATTCTTATGTGTTATAATTGTGATTTTGGGCTTTGATTGTTGGCTGGGGGGAGAGAGAGAAAGAGATGGTATTTGAAATATGTATTTGAAAGTGTAGTGTGGGCACGGTCAAATTTGAACACTAGTGTATCAGCATGAGAATCCGACTTGCATGTGATGTGGGTATGCTACCGGCCTTAGACTATATAGGGGAAGGGGTGGGAGAAAAAAGTGCATTAGAGGTTTGCCTTGGGAAGTGATTTGTACTCAGAGTCAAATATGTTTGATAACATATTACCATGAGAATTTGACGAACATATGCCGTGGGTATTGTACTTGGCCTACACAGTGATGTGGGGGGGGGAGAGTGTATTGCCATTTGTCTCCGAAATTGTATCATGGATAGGGTAAAATATGTACACCAATGTATTTGCATGGGAATAAAACTCACATGTGTTATGTATGTGGTGTTAGGCCTATGATATGAAGTAAGGGGGGATGGGAAAAATGTTTTTGGTGGTTTTTGTTGGCAATTGAATTGTGGTTTAATTCAAATGTGTAAACAAGTGTGTTATCATGAAAATTAGAGTTGCAAGTATTGTTGCTGTGATTTTAGTTTGGAATATGGAAGGGGGGAGCAAGAGTGTATAAGATGTTTATATGAGGAAGTACCTAACATGGAGGCTAAGGTGGAAACACTAGAGTACGAGCATGAAGGTAAGACTCGCATGTGCTATGAGAGTGGTTCTTGACATGGGTTATGGAGAGAGAGGAGGGAGAAGGATTATGAAATTTGTTTTGGGAAGTGAATTCTAGGAAAGGTAGAATGAATGTAACAGTATATATTTCGGAATCATACGTGCATGTGTTGTGGTTGTTGTTTTGAGCCTTGTATGCCTTCATGGAGAATCTGGTAGAAGGAGAGGAGTGTGTTGTTAATTTCTATTTGAAAGTTTGACGGGTATGTATTATATTTTGTTTTCAATTTTTCATCAATGATATTTTCTTTCTAATGCGCCATTAATAAACTTTGTGGGAAAAGAGGGTGAGGGTGGGAGCATTGGTTTTCTATGCATAAAGATCTTTACACAACTTATGGATGATCCTCAAATGAAATGGTTTGAAAATCTTTTGGAAGATGAAGGATAGGAAGACATATGTGTATATTGTATCTTGTCTCTTTCTTCCCGGACTACAAATTTTCTACTGTTTTGTTATTCGTACCAAAACGCTGCCTTTTTGTTTTTAAGAGAATCTCCAACGGCCGATAATCAGCTACAGCCATAAGGCATGCATTTTAGCACATTGTAGAGCAACACGGAGCCCTCAAGCAGGAGACAAAGCGTCTTAGTGGGCAGATGGATGACCTAAAAGACAAGACTGCCGCCAGACAAGTTGAAGCGGCGCGACAAAGGAGTCCGTCAAGACCAAAGCCAAAGGTTGCATAATCGTTCAACCCCTCAGTCAAGGTTGTGAGCGTACAGACCAGGTTTTTTGTGATGAACAACTACATTCAGGCTCTTGGTTACCCTCTAGAGGAGAATCGGTGCAGGAGTACACACGTCATTTCTTGGCGTTGAGCTCGGAGATTGATGACATGAGCGAGTCAAAGAGTGAGGAAAAATACCACGACAGCTTGAACCTTTTGGCAGTAAGTGGGATCACGGAGTTCCATGCAATGGTGAGCGCGTTGATGAGCTATGCTACCATTGAGGGAGTTTTGTGAGAATTTGGAGAATTTTTAGTTTCGAGCACAAAAACTACAAGCTCACCCTATGGAGATTGACACCATGCAAGGAAGCTACCAGCAGAGTAAGCCGCATGGTGGAAACTATTGGAACTACGGGGAGCATGGACACCACAAGAAGCATTACAAAAAGAAGCAACAGGGAAATGGCATTCAACAATGAATGGCGAATGGCCAACTCCTCGAAAAGCTTTGGGCATACCATCGAACACCAGACCTTGAACAACTAGGGAGCTCCCAAGTGTATTCATGCAAAACAAAGGAAGCGAGAACGTTCTCAGAATCCTTTTAAAATCTGAAATGTTATCGATTGGTTCTATAGACGACGAGGGGCACCAGACTCACTGGCAATTTAAAGCATTGCTGGATTGCGATACGTCGCACTCATTCTTCAATGATGAGCTGGCAAAGAGGTTGGGGCTTGCACAACTACCAGGGAAGCCAACGATGGTCAAGTTGGTGTAAGGGAAGGTGGAGTGCATATTGCCACTGAAGCCTATGAGGATTTCTTTGGGCAAGCTTTTGTGTGAGGTGAACTTTTGCACATGTAACGCCATTTTGGGGCATGACTGGCTACACTAGTGGAAGCCTCTTGTGGATTAGGTGCGTAGCCATGTGAAAGTGAAGAAATACAGAGAGCAAATCATGTTGTTGTTGTGGGCAGAGGACACATATTTTAAGGCCTTCAAGGTGCGCAGTTGAGTTACGTGTAGTTAACGCATTATCAGTGCAATGGGTACCAAGTGTACCTTGTGTGGGTGGGGAAAAAGGAGGCAACTAATGAGATGGAAGTGTTGGCAGCAGAGAAAAAGTTACTAGAGGGAGAGCAACAAAAAGGCAATAGCAGTAGAGCTGTTGAAAGGCATGAAGGGAGTGTTAGACAGGTTTGGTGATGTGTTTCCTCTTGAACTGCCAAAGGGTTTACGGCGAAAGCACGACATCAACCATAAAATTGATATGGTTCTTGACGGAACTCTAATTTTGTGGGCTGCTTATGACATGAGCAATACTGAACTAGGTGAGCTTAAGAATTAGTTGGAGGAGCTGACGGAGCAGGGGTTCATCACACCGTCGGTGTGACCCTATGCTAAACCGGTCCTCTTTGTGAAGAAGAAGAGGGGGAGCTCCGAATGTGCATCAACGATCGCGCACTAAACAACATAATGGTCAAGACCTACTACCCGTTGCCAAGGGTCAATGAGCTGTTTGACCACTTGTGGAGACCGTGAAACTTAGACAAGATTGAATTGCGCTCGAAATACCTGCAAATCTAGATTTTGGTGCAATTTGTGGAGGAGACGACGTTTTGAAGATTTTGGCTATTTTGAGTACCTCGTGATGCCGTTTGGATTGACCAATGCTCCTACAATGTTCATGAGCCTCATGAAACAGATCTTCCACCCTTATCTGGACCAGGATCTGGTGATGTTCCTTGAAAAAATCCTCATCTTCTCTCAAGCTATGAGAGATCATTAGCAACATCTTCCACATGTGTTGGATATTCTCCAAAAAGAGAAGTTGTTTGTGATGCTCTCCAAGTTCAGGTTCAAGAATAGGGAGGTGGAGTTCCTTGGGCACGTTGTAAATGGCAAGGGTCCCCGCATGGATCGAAAGAAGGTTGAAGCAGTGAAAGAGTGCCCGACACCAAAGTGCGTGTGTGAGATCCATTTTTTCTTTGGCTTTGTCAACTACGTCAGAAATTCATCCCGCGGTTTGCATACAATGGTGTGCTACTAACTCAGCGAGTGAGGAAGGATCACTTGTGGGAATGGGGTGAACAGGAGCATAAGAGCTTTGAGGAGCTCACGACTACAATGTCTGATGCTCCAATTTTTGTGCATCCGGATTCATCGAAGGAGTACATCATGGCGACGGACGTAAGCTACTATACCATAAGGGTTGTGCTAATGCAGAAGCACAAAAAGGGGCCACAGTTGGTTCTGTACACGTCTTGTAAGTTGCGAGGTGTGGAGTTGAACTACGGAATCCATGATAAGAAGATGCTTGCGATGATCCATGTGTTCAAGCAGTGGAGGTGTTACCTCGATTCCGGATGCTACGTAGTCTTTGCAGATCATTACGGCGTGAAGTACTTGCAGACGCAACCGAACATCAGTCACAAACAGACTTGCTAGATGGAGTTCTTAGAAGGAAGATTTTACTGAGAGATTTTGTAGAAGCCCAAGAGGGTAAACTCGGCAAGTCCTCTGTGAAGGAGGCTAGACTTAAGCCTCAATGCCATCTCTATGGTGATTGGATCTTTAGTCATGCATAGCTTGTTCAAGTACGGCTATGGCATGGACAATGAGTCCATGGATGGTACACAAAAAGACGCAATGTAGTATGGAATTTAGTGGCCGAGGGGGCAGGAGCACAGAGTTTTTATGCCCAAATATAAGCCGTCAAAGTAATGTTTATTGGAGGAAGCGCATGACATTCACTACTCGGGTCACTTTGGCTTCGACAAGATGCTCAAAGCCTTAGCACACCAATGCTGGAGGTCATTAATGGCAAGTGATTACAAGAGGTTTGTGAGCAGTTGTGATGTGTGACAACGCATTAAGGCATGAAGGAACAAGCCACCTAGGGAGCTGCAACCATTACTTGTACCATAAACGCCATGGACAGACAACTTGCTTGGCCTGATTGGTGGGTTGCATATGACGTAGCAAGGCATCAACACAGTCTTGGTGGTAGTAGTTCGGTTCTCTAAGATGACACACTTCATCGCATGTCCTGAGAGCATTGTAGTTTCCGAGATAGCTCAAATCCTAGTCAGTCATGTCATCAAGGTGCATGGAGTGCCGCAATCGGTGGTCTCTGATTTTGATCCATGCTTCACTTCGTGGTTTTGGAGAGATCTTATTGAGAAGCTCGGCACACAAGTGCAACTCACCGCGGCATACCACCCACAAATCCATGGGAAGATAGAGCGCACGAACCAGACTTATGAGCAGCTGTTGCGGAGCATGGTTCCACTGGATAGAAAGGGTTGGGAGGAGAAGCTTAAAGTGGAAGAGTTTGCGTACAACTCAGCGGCGTAAGCATCAACAAGAAAGACATCGCCTGAGGTGTTGTATGGCCATCAGCAACTAAGCTCAGCCACCCTTGTTACAACATCATTTCTTTTGGCTATATAGAAGATTGTTAAAAGGTTTCCCACCACTTGGGACGTGGTACGGCAATGGTTGTTAAATACATTGAAGCAGCAAAAGCAACATGTGGATAAGCATCGCTTTGTAGAGGAGTTCCAAATGGGGGATGAGGTGATGCTGAACCAACCTACAACTCAGCTGAATTGGTAGTCCCAAGCTAAAGCCATGATGGGTGGGTTTGTTCTGCATTCCAAGGAAAGAGTAAGCCGTCTCCATCATGGTAGAAGTGCCTGCTCACTACACCTTCCATGGGGTGTTCCATATCTCTCTGCTTTGTGCCTATCGTGACCCCAATACCTTTTTCCAGGGTCGTGTGGTAGCTCCACCTCCTACTATCCAGGTTGAAGGGACTGAGGAGTTTGAGGTGGAGAAGATTCTGGCGGCCTCCCTGAGGGAACACTGACGTGAGCTTCTAGTGCAATGGAAGGGGTAACAAGTGAAGCATAACTCTTGGGAGCCAAAGGCCATGTTTAGGGTACCAACACCGTTCTTCACGAATATCTTAGGCACGCTAGAACATTACGCCTCCAACGTGGGAGTGAGGGTCAATGAAATGAGGTGCCCACCTTTTTCTAGCATACTCGGGGCCTTGTACAATTGTTGGGGGCATAAAGGCCTTTTTGTGCTTTTTGCATATCCAGGTGACGGTCGAGTTCACCTCTCCTTGATTGCAGATATGAGGAGGAGGAGGAGCGAGCGTGCGAGCGAGCGTCGACGTGGAGTTCAAGCCAGCATTAGGGGGCCATTTTTTGTAAACCCCCACATGACATTACAAACACGCCATGCGAGGATGGCTGTCCCCCCTCGGTTAAAAGCGTGTTGGACACGCTATCCGTCGAGGGTTTCTCTTTGTCCGGAGCTCCCAACATCGAGCGCAATGAACGAGATTGCCCGGAATGATGACTCGGATTGTGCAACTATCGTAGTACCATCGGTAGCATGTCTAACAGGTTGACCACACCCAACTCTAGGAGGCATACGGGAGCAACAAGGTAATTTGTCGAGAAAAAGTATGGACCGTCGATCGGGATGATCTATGGCTCAGGACTTCTGGCACAAGACAATAGGTGCAAGTAGGGCACTGTGTTTAAGTGCAAATAGGGCACCGAGTACAAATGTAAGTACCTTGTTGTAGCAAGCTAAGAAAGCAGTAGGCTGAGGCCTAGGCTAGGCGGTGGGACAGTATGAATACCTTATATTTAGTTAAGTCTCATTAACCTTTATTTTCCAATTATGGCTTCTAGACTACTCCAAGTCTTATCAGTCCACTGCGGTTGTCCTCTCCACACACGGAAGCTTAATCTTCACGGAGCATACACTCTCAAAACTCATGTATGAGAAAATGTAGCCATTTTAGAAATTAAAACTATGAAAAGATTTTGCTTAAGTACTTTGTTGTCACTAGTGCAATTAAACATAATTTAATTCAAAAATTTATTTTTGTTTTCACTAAAACGTGTTGAATGAATATTCCATGTGCAAAAAACTTCAAATGATTATAGTCTTGCCAAAAGTTAGTACATTTTAACATAAATGGGAATAACAAAACAAAAAATCGTCTTATGGTTGTTTTTAAATTTCTCTTCAGAAATATCACCTTTGAGCTCTAGATTAGTTTTAAAATCTAATAAAAAGCATTAACATTTTTTGGCCTTTCATGTCGATAACCCTTGCCATATCAAATTGTGCCCTGTAGATGTAGATTTTTATTCTTAAATGGTTTTAGAAGAGTTTCTCTTACATTGTAATGATTTCTAGAAATTCATCTTAAGATCATGTTTAAAATATTTGAAGTATTCTTTCCCTCAATATGTTCTATGATATGTAGAGAAATGCACTCTTTCATCATGCTTATAAGACATTTGGTATCTCTTTTTTCATGAATCATTCAAAATCTTTCCCTTGTCTAATGGAAACCTATATTGGAATTAATGGAGACGAATAAATGGATCATTTTAATGAATGGAGGACAAGTGCGGGATATGAACCATGATTCGAGGAAACAATGAATATTTGCGCATATAATGCCATTCTACTAAGTGATATACACATCGAAAATAGCTTAAGAGGTTTTTGTGTCCCTTATAATAGTCAGGGAAGATGTTTTCCTAATGAAAGTAAACCACGTCGCCTTAATTAAGTTCACTTTCTTAATTGTGCTAGTCTTGTTGATGAAATGGTGGAACCACTTAGAATGATTATAATGGAAGCTTGTTACTTGATGGATGTGTTGTGCTCTCTTCACAAACTAAAGGTATTAATATGCATTCTCGTTTTAGTTGTTATGGAAATTCAAGGGATCTTGGCCATTCCAATAGTTGTGATAAGAATGTTTAGAGTCATGATGATTTTTTCACCTTTGATTTATTGAAAAAAAATTAAACAATGATAATCAAATTTGTTTAATCTAGCTTCACAGGAATTCATTGTTTACCTTTCTCAAGCATGGCATTTTTTTGCAGGTTCATTAGGTAGTCTTGTCAAGATTCTCAAACTAGGTGCGTTTTATGATTGTTACATTTAGCTACCATAGCTAAGGTCATTACCATGTAATGCTTTGTGTGCATGCTTCAAAACTATTACCAAGGAAGAACTGAACACCCTCGTTTCTCACCATTTTGGGGATGCCAAAGGGGATTTTCAAAACATGAAACGTTACCATGTACTCTGTTTTTCCTTCCTCCATATGCCATTTACGTTGATTGAAATAACCTTGTTACATGTGGCCTCACCCGCTAGGAATGTGTTGTGATACGCCTAGTAATGAATCAACAGATCTTTGTGTTCCATTATTAGTGGATAGTTATCCACTATTAATGGCACGTGACAATCAATGATTCTATTGTTAAATGTCTATGAAAGTGGACCTTTATGTGCCACATGAAGATCCACTTTTCATAATTTGATTATTAAGATGGATGTGACCATAAACCCCCTTCTAAAATGGAGCTTCTAATTTGGAGAAGATTGACAAAAGTGATAAATCCAATGGAAAAATTAAGAAATGAAGTATAGAATTCAAATTGTTTCCAATTTTATGATTTTAAAATTGAATATTGTAAGAGAGATTATCATTGACAATTTAAGAAGAAAGGGATTATGTGGCGATGATCTCTTTACAGCTTTTGACATCCTACAATGTGAAAAGATGATGCATGTACTATTCATTGATCAATTCATCGTGGAGATTTCCATCAAGTTATTGTGCCCAACATCATAGCGGTGCCACGTGACCACACGTCGTGTCAGTTTACCAAGACTTTGACATCAAAAGGAATTCATCATTAATGTACTATGCATACCTATGCAAATTGGTTGGAGGTACATGAGTGACAAATATACTAGGGAGTTTTTTTTTATCTTAGTAGGGCTTTTTCTTGTTGATGTGGAAGAGAGGATCAATCACCATGCTCATAAGTATGTAGTGTTAAGTGATGACTAGTGTTTTCATTTTCTTACTTTCAAATGGTTTCAACCATCATGGTTTCATTTTTAAACATATTTCTAGTGTTGTTTGATTTTATGAAAGCTGAGTATGGCATGATTTCCATTCCAATATTGGTCCATTAGTTTGTTCATTTGCACTTACATCTTTGCAAGGTTGTGTGTGGTTTCTTCCCTGATATAGGAGAAAATTTGGTGATACGTTTCAATCATGAGTATGTTGCTTTGGATTTCTAGTACCACCAAGTGTTTCAAAAATTTCAATATATAATCTTGAAAGAAATTTCACATGTGGCGATGAAGAACCCAAATGATATGCGAATTTTGCGGTTGAGATTATTTACTCCCAATAAGTCTTGTGGGGCTTGCATAATGTGGAAACGAGTTATTCAAGTGTTTAATTTGCATCCTCTGCCTCTCTTTTTTTATATGGAGTTCTATTAATAGCTAGATTTGACTAGCATGATTCCTCTTGAAATCACAGAAGAATGATGACGTGAATGTCTCCATTAGTCATGAAGGTGCACGACATCTTATGTTGCCATAGTTTGCTATTCATATTGATTCATGCTTTTCTCTACTTGGTGAAGATCTTAATTCTTGGAGTTAAAGGGGATTATGTCTAAGAAATGTTTCCACCATTATGTAAGTGCCGTTGTCATCTTCCAGAGTGACAAACAACACAAAACCTAGTTCATGCTTAAGTTCAACGATGGCTCTATGAGAAGCAAGAGAGGTTGGAGTAGTTATGGTAACCTCGTGAAAAGAGATTTTCATGTTGATGTTTTTGTATGTTATTGTTCCAAGTGTCTCAACATCTCATTAAATCTATATTGCTTTTTTAAGTTTTTTTTTCACTATCTTATCCAAAACAAAGGTGTTCCTTGATTGGTATAGTGAAACTTTAGTAGGGTACATTCATGAAATCTTACCTAGGGATGATTGATTGGTCGCTCAATGGGCAATTCCTATATCATGCAGATCTTTAAGTCGAAGCCAGAGTGGTATGGAAAGCCTACTTTAGTCATACATCAATGGTTATTTCTCGTAATGTGCCTTGTTCCAGATGGAAGAAGTGCTTCTTAACCATGTTCTTAGTGATTTAAGTATAAGAATCTCATCCATTTGTTTGTGTTGGTAGTGTTCAGCACTTTTACAAGCCTTTGGTTGCACTTGTAGAAGTGTTGCCAAATTGTCATGCTTTCAATCCTTGTCAAAATTGATAATCTCATGAGCAGGTTTCTATGGCAAAGTAATTCGTTTAGATGGGTGATTGGTTGTTGTAGATATTTTTGACAAAAAGGTTTTTTATACCCATGGCACTGTTTAGTTCTTGAATCCCATGGGTCTTTTATGATTTTTCCCACATTCTAATCACTTGCTAGCACTATCAAACGTTGTGTAAGACTTTCACATGCTTCATGTTATTCTAATAGAGCCGTTGATCATGTTGATTGACAATGTCAATCTCCATCGAGGATGAGGTTGTGACTTTTTTCCATATTGATCTGGGTTGTAGGCTTAGAGGTGTTGGCCATTGGATTCTTGCACATGAGAAGTGTATTTTGCATTATGGATGTGATTCACCTATAAAAATCATTCACAAAGGGTCTTCTTAAGTGCAAGTTACTAATTGAATCTAACATTTGAGACCATTGTAGTCAAGATAGAGTTTGCTTGGGGCGTAGTCATTTTTTATGATCCTGTTACTGAATTGGCACATGTGCTCTACCACACTTATTTTGTAACACAAGCATTGAATCTTGTACCTTGCATCTGAATTCCTGATCTTCTTTCAAGGCGTGCAAGTATGAGGCGCACAAAGCCCGTCTTTGTTTTCCTTGGTTTCATTGAGTCATGCCACATCAGGCCAATCTACTTGAAAGGTAGAATTGTTATGGTGTACTATTTGAGAGCAGTCACACGAGCCATTAATCCAGCTACACATGTATCTTGCTACCATTGAAAGGTATATTGATTAAAACCATTCCACACGAAAATGAGGTTGGGAGGTCAACGTTTGTTTTTGGGAATGTTGACGTAAGAGTGGTTAAGTATACCTTCAAACTCATCAGCAACATCCAATATATTGGTATCTTAGAATTTAAAACATTGAACAGTTTGAAAAGGACGGACGAAATTTGGGGCTTGAATGTTGGTTGTTTTCTGTTTGTGAGCACTAATTCTCAGTGTGCATTTCAATGCTTCTCCACCTCCATGGTGAGCTATTTGAATACATTGATGTATTGGATTTAAAGACCTGGCACCTTTTGGTGCAACTATTTTTATTGTGAGCTTCTCGGTCGGTGCCTCCCATCATGCTAGGTGTCATTCTGATGGGTTGCATTGGAGGCAAAGGGTTCGTCGAGCTCGAAGCGTTTGTCACCGGCTTGAATGTTAGGGTCGTTGAAATTGAACCCGTTCCCACTTCATGTATTGTTGCTACCTGGTTTGCACGATGAGCTTCGTTGCATGTCTACTACTGATCCTCCATCATTGAAGTTTTTGTCGATTTATGTTGCTTGTTGCTTGGTGTGCTCACTTTGGTCACGGTAATCTTGAAATCATGGATGCTTTTGACATGGATGTATACTGAAGAATTGTTCAAGGTTGTCATGCGATAGTTATTTTCTCAACTGCCCCTCCAACGTTGTTACAGTATGTTGCCACTTGGTTCATATGGATGAGATCCATTACGCACCTTTGAGAATTTGATCGACTTCTCGATGATGCTGTACCAGGAGACGCTACGATGAGCACTCGTGGAGTTTAAGGATTTGTGCATGTCTGGGATGTAACATGACCACCGGGACAACTTTACATCTGGGGGATGAAGGCGTGGCATCTATCATCGTTGAAATTCCATGCGGGGTAGATTGTTTCCTGTTTATAAAGAGCATGAAGGTACTGAATTCATTTCGCAAAGACTGGGCGAATTATGCTATTGTGTGCAAGAACTCGGGCACGTGAGTGTGCACCTTTGCGCAAGTTTCCAGAAAAACTTGGAACACGGCACGAAGGTCCGCTAGCGTACGCCGTCCGCCGCGCCGCTCCTCATCGCTCGCTTTTGCGCTTGCTGTTGGTCGGCAGGAAGCCTCAAATCCGACACTGTTTTCCTTTCTCGTGTCATTGTTCGCGACTAGAGCTCAGTCTGAACGGCATACGTGAATGATAAAACCGGGGTACCTCGCAAAGTTGCCGGGACTAAACACGTCTGCTCCTCTTTCCGTGTACCAACTGCAAGTGCTGAGTCCTGCATCCGTACCGTTCGCACTTTCCAAGTCTCAGCAGGGGCTGCACGACTGCGCCCCTTCCGCGAAAGTGAAGAGGAGTGCTCAAGTACTTGTCACTGCTTCTACCAGGAGGGAAGTCGCTCTTGCTTGGATTTGACCCTGTTGCCGCCGGAGCAGTAGGTCCTCGGTCTGCTTCCGTCGGCGCTGAAGGTTCTTGGATTTTTCTTGCCGACTGCCATCGTTGCTACCCGCCATGAAGGACTATTCAGTTCAGCGTAGAGCGGTACTCGCCATCCTCGATTTCCTTAAAACAGGTGCTCCCAGATCCCCCTCCCCCCCCCCCCCCCCCCTCCCCCCCCCCCCCCCCCCTCCCCCCCCCCCCCCCCCCTCCCCCCCCGACCCCCGCCCTCTCGGCCGGCCCCCAGGCGCATCCCCTTCTCCGTATCCCTCGCCTTCCTTTTTCTCGACCTACTTCCATCCGTCTCTGTCCCCTCCCCCTCCTCCTCCTCCTCCTCCTCCTCCTCCTCCTCCTCCTCCTCCTCGTCGTCGTCGTCGTCGTCGTCGTCGTCCTTGCCGCTGCCGCCGCTACTGCCGCCGCTGCCGCCTCCGCCGTTGCCGCCGCCGCCGCCGCCATCGTCGTCATCGTCGTCGTCGTCGTCGTCGTCGTCGTTTTCGTTTTCGTTGTCGTCGTCGTCGTCGCTGTCATCGTCGTCGTCTTCGTCGTTGCCATCGTCGTCGTCGTCATCGTCGTCGTCGTCGTCATCTTCGTCATCGTCGCCCTGTCGTCATCGTCCTGACGTCGTCGTCCTGACGCCGTCGTCCTGACGCCATCGTCCTGACGTCGTCGTTGTCGTCATTGTTTGTCGTTGTTGTCGTTGTCGTCATTGTCGTCATTGCTGTCATCCCTGTGGTCGTCATTGTCGTCATTGTCGTCGTTGTTGTTGTTGTCCTCATCGTGCTGCTGTCGCTGTCGCCGCTAGCGCCGCTGCCACCGCCACCGCCGCCGCCGCCGCCGCTGCCGCCTCCGTCGCCGCCTCCGC
>SZWC01023068.1:10704-28260 GCA_023375785.1 Penium margaritaceum | reverse complement strand
GAGAGAGAGAGAGAGAGAGAGAGAGAGAGAGAGAGAAACATGCACCAGGACAATGGTGGACGTAGTAGGTACAAACAAAGGCACACAAAACAGACAGCCACGATGCACACCACACACCTGTAGAACATAGGGGTACAGAAGCCAAGCAAAATTGTAGGAGAAGTCCATGTTCTTCTCATCAGTTAACGTAACAGAGAGCAGACTCATCCCCAGGTCCGGCACATATAGATGGTTGAGTAGCCATTGCTCTTCCTCCATTCCAATGAAGCAAACAGTACGGACACCCTTGAAGGGAAGAATATGGCCAGATTTGGTCCATATGAAGGGAGCAAAGCCAACAAGGTCAAGGGATACAAAGGCTGCACAAAACAACGTCTTATGTGTGGCTCCTCAGTCAAGGATCATGAAGCCACGTGAAACATGAAAGGAAAAGAGAATTTGACTGAAGGTGACGGTTGTAGTAGGGGGGGCTAAGATGCTTGAAATGGGGCCAACCGGCTCAAATCACGGGTCAACAGGATCAGGCATGGATGAAATACCAAATGCCTGCTCCAATCATCAATCCCAGTTTACACATGAAACATCAGGTGGCAAGTTGTCTACGGTTCAAGTTTCGGGACGATCCAACAGTCCGATGGGGAGAAATGAGTTTCTGAAGTTTCCCGGGTCATATACCACAGGAATGTGGGCTAGGGCTCCATGCCTTCATCTCAAAAGGAAAAAGGGCAAGAGGTCCAGGATCAAGACCAGCTGAAGACGACATCCCAAAGGGCCCTTGGTACTAGACTTGCCTTTCTCGAGTGTGCTGACTAGGATAGATGGATGTGGCCTTGCCTTTTAGGTGAGGTGTGATCCTCTTGATGGTTTGGTGTGCTAGCCATGGACACATGGCAATTTCCCATGTGGGTGAGGTGACCACTAGGAGTGTGATATGAGAGCATGCTCTAGCTCTCTAGTTTGTGTGTGAGTGGCCAGCCTGATTGCTAGGCTGATTTCCTCTCTTGTGTGAGATTTTAGTGTGGTGTGAGTGAGACTTGGCCTCCATGGCCAAGGAGTGTGGCTTGTGAGGGGGCAAACTTGCCCATTCTCTTACCACTTATGTACGGCCTTGTTTTAGTCATGTAACAAGTATTCAAGAGTGCACCCCATGCCCTTCCATGCCCAAGTTCTCGCTGTTCCATTGCTGTCCCTCTCTCTAAGATCCAATACTTGGTATCAGAGCTAGACTATGCTTGATTTAGATAGCGCAGGCCGTCACTTTGATGACATCGAATTTGGATCAAAACGGCATCAAATTTGACAATTGACTGGCGGATCTTCAAGTTTGCAAGAAAAGCGTTCCAATGAGCCCAGATCATAGAGATCCAACGGTCGGATTGTGAGTTATGTTCAAAACTAGTTCGGCCTGTGCAACTTCCTTCTCTTGGAGTAAGACAGTCGCCTTGTGCTAGCCATAACTCCCTTGTTTTTTTGTCAAAAGTTGAAAGCGGCATATGAAAATTGTAGTATCTTTTAAAGCTTTTTATAGGTGCAATTTGTTTTGCATTCCATCAGTACGTTTAGGAGAAATGCTGTTTACAAAGTCGCTGGTCTGAGCTGGAGTAGGGGCAGCAGCATACCCATTTTTCAAGAGGGAAGATTTCCTAAAATCCTAAAACGTTGATGACCATGTTTAAGGTGTCTATCTGCAAGGCTTTGAGATCAATTTTCTAGTGGTGCGCTCAGTTTTTCATGATTCCCAGTCTGCTTGTCTCCACAGTCCATTTTCTGTCAGGCAGTTTTCTGGTAGAAGAAGCAGCAGAAGTAGGGGTAGCTCCGTCGTCCAAGGACAGCGCTGAGCATAACCAAAGCTCAAATGGCAGCAGCAGCCGTTGTGACAGCCGCCCAGCCTCTTGAGAGGCTGGAAGGACGTGCCAACTTCACCTTTTGGAAGATCCGCACTCGCCTTCTCTTGGAGGAGCGGGGCTTGTGGGAGGTGGTGAGCGGCGAGGAGCCAACTCCAGTTCCGCAAGCAGTGGCACCACCGCAGCGCAGGTGGTCGCGGGGAAGATGCCGCAGAAGGGTGCAGCTGGTACAGGTTCATCTCTAGTTGCAGAAACAGCGTCCGAGGAGTGGAGGAAAAAGGACAGGCAGGCCTACAGGCTTCTTGTCAACACCATCTCCAACCCGCATCTCAAGTACATGAGCGAGACGGCAATGACAAAGGAGGGGTGGGAGGCATTGTGCGAGAAGTATGAGAGTAAGGATCCAACCTTCCTCATGTTTTTGGAAGAGAAGATGATGGCATTGAGGATGCTGAGTGGTAAGGGACTGTAGGCATATCTAGACAGGGCCAAGGACCTTGCTAAGTAGCTGAAAACAGCCGGGAACCCTGTTGAGGAGACTCGCTTCATCCTCCTCTTGCTGAGTGGTCTCCCCTCAAGCTACAACACCGTGCAGGAGAAGCTGGACTGCCAGCCTACTCTCAACCTTGACTTCATTTGCACTCATCTGGTGTAGGTGGAGCTGCGTCGTAATGCAGTCAAGCGTAACGATGGTAGCAGCGGGACAGAAGTGGCCTTTGTGGCCATGGATAACCGCAACCAGCAGCATCAGTCAGGGCAGTAGAGAGGCAAGAAGAAAGGCAAGTGCCACTACTGCCAGAAAGAGGGTCACTACAAGAAAGAGTGCTTCAAGTTCAAGAGGGACCAGAAGGAGCAGTAGCAGCAACAACAAAAGTAGTAGTCTCCATAGCAGCAACAGTAGCCTCCACAGCAACAACGGCAGCATGAGTAGTC
Source organism: Penium margaritaceum (assembly GCA_023375785.1). Taxonomy (NCBI): domain Eukaryota; kingdom Viridiplantae; phylum Streptophyta; class Zygnematophyceae; order Desmidiales; family Peniaceae; genus Penium; species Penium margaritaceum. Next base: position 25,483 of record SZWC01023068.1, on the reverse strand, counting down.
ACAGCAGCGTCAGCAGTAGCAACAGCAGCAGAACCACGCTGGAGTGCACCACTTTGGCAACATGAATGTGGCCAAGGAGGTATGTGACCGCCTCTTCATGGCGAAGTCTGACATGTCGCAGGTGGAGAAGGCAGACCTGGCATGATACACGAACTCACGGTGCACCAAGAGTTTGACGCACCATATGGAGTGGTTCACACAGCTACTATCCATCTCTCCCCATCCCATTGCATTGGGTGATGATTGCATGGTGGATGCTGAGGGGATTGGGATGGTGGAGATGTGGCTGGACACGCCGCGTGGAAGTGGGAGTGTTCCACGAAGTGCTCTATGTACCTCATGCTGCATTCAACCTCTCCTCGGTCTCCTCTCTCACTAACACAAGACTACGTGTCATCTTCGGCAACAACTATGGCTACATCCTCAATAAAGACACGGGGGAGGAGCTGGCCGGATTGGTGAAGGAGGGTGACATGTACGGCTGCTCGGGGCGACCAAGGTCCCACGTCAATAGAGCCTTACAACAGTGGTGCAGGCCACAGATGGTGGGATCTGGCATGCACGCTACAGCCACATCGGCATGTGCGCTTTGCACCAGCTGTAGACAAAGCAGATGGTGCACAATCTACCGACCATCTCCAACTTCCACCAGTAGTTGTGCATTGGCTGTTTGGAGGAAAAGCAGCACCGTGAGGCGTACTCTGGAGCAGGAAACCGTGCAAAAGAGGTACTGGATCTGGTCCACACAGACTTGTGTGGCCCCATGCACACCCAGATCTTTGGAGGCTCTAGGTACTTCCTCACATGCATTGATGAGTTTACACATTTCACTTCTGTATACTTCCTTGCGTCCAAGGACCAATGCTTTGACAGGTTCAAGGAGTTCAAGGCGATGGTGGAGAACCAGACCGGGAAGAATATCAAGGTGCTCCACAGTGACCGGGGTGGTGAGTACCTGAGCAAGGGGTTCTAGGTCTACATTGCAGCAAGAGGCATCAAGTCGCAGCGCAGAGTACCATACTTGCCGCAACAGATTGGTATAGCACGACGTGCCAACCGGACGATCGTGGATTTGGCATGCTCGATGCTACATGCAGCCCGGCTGGCCTATGACTTATGGGCTCAAGTTGTGAGCACAACGGTCCACACCAAGAATCGTAGCCCAACGAAGGTGCTAGAGCAGATGACGGCATACAAGGCGTGGTTTGGCAAGAAGCCGAGTGTGGGCCAACTGCACGCCTTCGGCAGCGTGGTACACATGCACGTGCCTAAGGAGAAGCGATAGAAGCTAGATGCCAAGAGCGCGTAGATGCTGATGATAGGCTACGACGTGGCAAGCAAGGCCTATCGTCTCTACGAGAGGGATACGGGCCACGTCATCATATCGAGGGACGTCATGTTTGACAAAAGCAATGTCATCGGCACCAATATCATTTGTGAGGAGGTAGCAGAACCATCAGCTGACAAAGCAATTGGAGCAACTGATCCAGTTCTCCTCTCCCCTGACCCTTCCTCACCCGTGACAATGGGAGAAGGACCATACTCTCCCATGTCTCATACATCGGATACAACGGCCTCATCGGTAGCAGTTGTGCCAACAACACCACGCCAACCACCCGTCAACACATTAGCTTTAGGTCGCAGGTACCCTCTCAGGGTGTGCTACAAGCATGGGGAACGTGCTGACTTCTAGATGCTACAGAAGCCAGAGTAAATGAATGTGACAGTTGCAGCAGATGCAGATGAGCCACGGACCTACAAGGAGGCAATGGCAGCACAAGACGCAACAGATTCAGCACAAGCAGTGTAGCAGGATATTCAGTCGCAGCTAGACACTGGCGCGTAGGAGCTGACTGAGCGTCCACCTAGACGTCTGGTCGTCAAATGCAAGTGGGTGTTTAAGAAGAAACGAGGAGCAGATGGTAGCCTCAAGAAGTACAAGGCAAGGCTGGTCGCTAAGGGGTACACGCAGCAGGAGGGCCGATTACACATTAATCTTTGCCCTTGTTGCCAAGTTTACCTCTGTGCTTATACTCCTTTCCTATGCAGCACCAGAGGACTTTGAGGTCCACCACATGGACGTCGAGACCACGTTCCTGAACGGTGACCTGGAGGAGGAGATTTACATGGAGCAGCCAGAGGGATTTGTCGTGGATTTCCAGAAGCACCTAGTGTGCAAGCTGCAGAAGTCGCTGTATGGCCTCAAACAGGCGTTGCGTAATTGGAACTAGAAGCTGGATGCGACGCTGCAGTGCATGGGGTTTGAGCGCAGCAAGTGTGACTATAGTGTCTACCGCTGGCAGCATGAGCATGAAATCCTAGTCATCATTGTCTATGTTGATGACATGCTCCTCCTCTCCAACAGCATGTCTGCATTACAGGAGTTCAAGGTAGCCATGCAGGAACGCTTCCAAATGTCGGACCTTAGGGAGGCCTCTCACTTCCTCGGCATTCAGATCATGCGTGACCAGAAGTCACACAGGCTTGTAGAGCCGCTACATCAGAGACGTCTTATCGTGTTTTGGCATGGCGAAAGCCAAACCCATCGGCACGCCGCTGGAGACGCGGCAGTACATAACAAGTTTCAACGGAGAAGCAGATGCAGTTGAGCGGCAGAAGTACCAGACTGCCGTCGGCAGCCTCATGTACTTGATGGTGGCAACCAGGCCGGACATCACACAGGGTGTAGGAGCTCTCAGCCAACACCTGGCTAATCCTGGACCTGAGCTCCAGAAGGCAGTCAAGAGAATTTTTAGCCACCTTGCTGGGACCATCAACGTCGGCATCACCTACACGGCAATGACAGAAACATCATGGGCTATGCAGATGCAGATTGGGCTTCCAACCCTGAGGACCGCAAGTCCATCTCTGGGCATGTGTTCCTCATGAAAAGCGGAGCCATCAGCTGGTGCAGCAAGCGGCAGGTGGTTGTGGCCACGGAAGGTGAGTATGTGTCACTCAGCTTTGCAGCCAAGGAGGCAATCTGGCTGTAGTGTCTCATGGTGAAGATGAGTGGGAGTGCAGCAGTGCCAGTGTCTATGCACGTCGACAATAAGAGTGCAATCGTACTCGTTAAGAACCCAAAGCAGCATGCACACACCAAGCACAATTATATTGTACATCACTTCATCAGGAACATGGTGCAGGAAGGTGTCATCAAGCTAGAGTTCACTCCAACCAGCAACCAGATCGCTGATTTCTGCACCAAGCCAGTGACCCAGGAGAAGCAGCGTTTCTGTATAAAGGCATGTGGACTCACCCCACTCTGACTGCAGCAAAGTGGGAGATGGTTAGAAATGGGGTCAACCGGCTCAAATCACGAGTCCAAAGGATCAGGCATGGAGAAAACACCAAATTCCTGCCCCAATCATCAATCCAATTTTACCACATGAAAGATCATGTTGCAAGTTGTCTACGGTTCACGTTTTGGGCCGATCCCATGGTCGTATGGGGAGAAATGAGTTTCTGAAGTTTCCTGGGTCATGTACCACAGGAATCTGTGCCAGGGCTCCATGCCTTCGTCTCAAAAGGAAAAAGGGCGAGAGGTCCAGGGTCAAGACCAGCTGAAGACCATATCCAAAAGGGCCCTTGGTACTAGTATTGCCTTGCCAGAGTGTGCTGACTAGGATAGATGGATGTGGCCTTACTTTTTAGGTGAGGTGTGATCCTCTTGATGATTTGGTGTGCTAGCTATGGACACATGGTAATTTCCCATGTGATTGTTGTTGAGATGATGACTAGGAGTGTGACATGAGAGATGCTCTAGCTCTCTAGGTCGTTTGTGAGTGGCCAGCCTGATTGCTAGGCTAATTTCCTCTCTTGTGTGAGCTTCTAGTGTGGTGTGAGTGAGACTTGGCCTCCATGGCCAAGGAGTGTGGCTTGTGAGAGGGCAGACTTGTCCATGTTTTACTACCTTCCATGCCCAAGTGCTTGCTGTTCCATTGCTGCCCCTTTCGCCAAGATCCAACATGAGAGGGGACAACTGACCATAGGCAAGAAGAAAGCAAGGCAAGATAATGGCCTGCCACTGCCAAACCCACGGAACGTCAACAGGTAGACTCCCCTTGACAGCATCAGACAACGCTGTAAGAAGGGCTCCATCAGACTCACATGCAAGTGACTCATTGTATACCCAAACAATATCACATCCCTCATCAGGAAGGCAATGTTACTGCATTTCAGTGGCAATGGTGTCCCCAACCTAGCACTCATCCTCTGAAGGCTTGGGGACGATCACAATGGTCAGCTTGAGTTTTGGTGGAAACCACACAAGAGGCAGGTACGGTTCCGACGGTGTACCTGAGTAGACAAGGCCCCCATACGCATCAGCCACAAGGATGGTGACAATTGTGCAGTTTGCATAGGTTGAGACAGGAGAAGAGGAGGAGCTTGTTGAAGCTGTTTTGCTGCTGTTGGCGGCACAAGCCCAATTGGCACTCGTGGGAGAGACCAAGTGTGTGCCATTTGGTGGAGTTGAGCAATTCTGAGTAGAATTTCCAGAGGGTAACCGGCCTTGGGACTACATAGGATGAAGGTGAAGAAGGATCATTGCCCATTCTATTTCCCTTTTTTTCCTCCTCCCCTCCCCTCCCCCCAAAGAGCCGTGAGCCACTAGTGAAAAAGCATATACAGAGGATGTTGTGGTGGTGGATGAGCTGATCAAAACAGTAGCAAAATCAGTAAGGCTTATCCTTTTTTTCATAAATGCAATTCACCAGTCGATGAGACGCTGTGCAACTAACACACACAAGCAACCAATGCCAAGGAGTGAATTGGCAGGCACAGGGAGAGAGGCAAGGCACTCGAGCTTCTCAGCCTTGACCTCACGGAAGATATCAGACAACTCTTGAATGCTGCATTGACAATGGGAAGGATGAGAGGAAGCATTCTTAACGCTTCTTAGCCTAGGTAACACCACAGTTGAAAATGGCATCCCAGTAGGTGTCAGCATTCTCATCAACACGCATGTTATGCTAGTTGAATTGCATAGCAAGCATGCTCTGTGCTGCATGCCTAGTAGAAGTTTCATGCTACCAGATCAAGGCACAGGTGTCGACTGGACTTTTGGCAGTGCATCACGTGTTATCGTCACGAGTCAGCATTGGATGTACCAATTTCATCAGTCAGACCGTCCGGACTACCTGTGATACCAGCACGGATGATGCTGGTGGACTCTGGGGGAATGGGGACATGGGGAACGGGGATGAAAGATGGGTCTGGAACTTGGCAGTAATCCCGAGGCTGTTCATCCTAGGCATAGGCACTGAAGCACACCTCCGAGGAGGACAGTGAGAGAGTGGAGGTGAAACGAGGGGGTGTCATATCAAAGTTGCATTGGCGATATGACGTTTGCACAAGCACTTTGGTGGTGGCTGCTCCGGCTGTGGCTACTGCTGAAAAAGGGTATGATAAAGAGGGGAACAAAACTAGATGATGCGGACAGAGATGTTGATGCTTTGGCAAAGGCAGCAGTGCCAGCTACAACAAAGGAAGTGAGAACAGAGCTCGAGGTACATTGCAGATGTGACATGAACAGATCTGCTATGTGATCAGCATAACTGGTTTAATCATCTCCCTCACGTAGCAACCGCTCTTTAGCAGCACGTTGGGCAGGAAGGGCCTTTAAAAAATGTAGTATCTCAACTTGGAGCATAGGGTAGTGCTTGTCATTGACATGCATGATAACAAGGCAAGAAATCTGTTGAGAAAGATTGGCAATGTTTCCCTTGCCCCAGCGGGTGCTGGAAAATAGAAATGGTCGTGGGAGCTCGGTCTCTTGATTGAAGGCTCCCTCTACCCAAGACAAGGAAACCGCAAGAAGCAAAAGCAATAGAGAAGGAGAGCAGAGGGGATACAAGAGAAGATCAAAACAGGACAGGTAAGCAAGCACAGGGCGTCTCACAAGGCCTCACAACACAGGGAGAAGAGAGGTGGAAGGGCGGTAGCTACCGATGTGGCCAAGATGGAAACATTTGATGCAGATGAGAAAAGAAGACAGAGAGTTTTGGAAGGTACAGCTGTTGCAAGGGATTGAATGGTCTCCGCTGTGGACACAGGGAAGAAGATGTGCTGAGTCGTTGATGGGGTAGGTGTAAGAGAGGAACTGCTAACAAGTGCTGATGAAATGGCGGTGGCAGCTGTAACTGGTGCAAGTGTAATAGGATGCATTACAGCTGTCACCTGTTCCACTGTTTTTACTGTGGCTGCTGTGACAGGAACAAAGCATACTGCGGCAGTGGTGTATGACTCAACTACTCGCTCTGCTACCATGCTTGCCTGTGTATGTGCATCATTGGTTTTGATGGCAAGCGTGGATGTCATGGCCTAACTTCAGTAAAGTGTAGCAATGAGCAAGGAGGAAAAACCTGAAGGTAGTGGTGGAGAAGGGGCAGTGGAACAAGAGGCTGTAGGTGGTATAGGAACCACCAAAGAAGGGGCAGGTTGGGACATAGATGTATGAAAAAACAGCAGAGATGGCAGTGGAGCTGTGTCGGCGCCATCTGCATTCATGTGTTGACGCTGGTTACAGTCCCTAAAGGAACTGGGAGGACTTAGAGGGGCTTGATGCAGCCTTTGTTATTGAGGATTGTGTGTAGGAGGCAGAGAGATCCTGAGAATAATCCCACGTTTCTAATGCAACTTACGGCTTGTCAAATGGTTTAGCATAGAGGGAGGTGGACATGGGTTTTGTGGACAGCCATGAGGGAAAACCTAAGTGTGAAAACCTAGTAAGAGCTCACAGATCTGTTACGGGTGGGGCTTGCTAATCGAGCTCCACCCATTGGCTGGCAAATGAGGCTTACCAGCGAGTCATGCAAAACAGGGGCAAAAACCCCAGGAGCCTAAAATGCGAGCAAGCAGGGGCTTGCCCTGCCCAGAAACACCTAACATACGTCACTAGGAAAAGGAACACACGCTTTCCCTACCTACGTGCCAAGTTTTAGGTCACAGGTAGGTTTGGTAACACAAGACCTAAACTATGTCACTTTCTAGCTGTGAACTATGAATAAGGTTGGCAGGGAAAACTAAGCATGACGTGACGCCGCCAAGCTCAGGCAAGAGGGAGAGGGGCCATGTGAGGAGGATAGAGGAGACCACTCATGCGGAGCTTGAAGATTGTGTGCCATCACGGTGCGTCACCTCAACTCTCTGCACCAGCATGCCCAGTGCATTCACGGCCACACCACAAAGGAAACATGTACAATTAGGGAGAAACACACTCCCTTGGACGGGAGTATGGCAGGCATGCAACCAAACTGTTATAGTTGAAGTAGGAAGACAGAGGATGAGAGAGTTTTGGTGAGAAAATCTGCCAGCTGTGCCTTTCCACTGATGGCATGCACCTCCACTGTCCCAGATTCCACTGCCTCTCGAATGAAGTGATGGTCGACACTCATGTGCTTTGTGCGTGGATGAAACACACCATCATTTGTTGCAATGCGGCGAGCGGCTGCGCTGTCGCTATGCACAGGTACAGCAGGCGTGTAAACACCCAGCTCTTCAAGCAAGAGTGCAAGGCAAATTCCTTCACATGTTGCCTCACTCAGCGCCATGTACTCTGCCTCAACCACGCTACACGCCACACATGACTATTTGGCATTGCGCCAAGCCAGAGCAGTCCTCCACACACAAAAGACATGTCCACCCTGAATGTAAGCTGCATGGTCACGCGCATAGTCACTATCACAACACCCATCAAGAACTGGACCTGTGTCAAGGGAAAACACTAGACCAAGTGCAGCTGTGTTCAGCACATAACGTAGCAGTTTCAGCAGTGCTTTCTGGTGCATGCTGTATGGTTATTGACTGAACTGGGCAAAGAAAGTAATTTCGTATGCAGTGTTGAGACGTGTTGTGGAGGCAAGATGTGAGAGATTTTCTGTGATCTATTTGTAAAGTGTGGGGTCTGTATCGGGTCTGTAATCCATGGTGCGTGCATCCAACAGGTGCGTGTAGGCATCTGGACTCATGGGCATGTGCTGTTATGGGAGATGTTGTACCAAGCATTGGAATTTTTCAGTGATATGAGCACGGAATTGACCTTCATGGAGGGTTAAGGTGTGTGCTGTGCGTTCATATGTGATGGTCATCCCTAGGAAGTTCTGTGCCTCACCTAATTCTGTCATCTTGTACTGGGCTGTGAGCAGTGCTTTGGCTTGTCCAAAGGGCATGAGTGAGGGAGACAGGATCAGCAGATGATCCATGTAAATCAGCAAGGCAACATGCAGTCCATCATCCAAGCAAAGAAGAATGGTCATAAACACTCTGTGTAAACCCACCGCTCACAAGGGTGTGGCGGATCTCTTGGTACCAATATCAAGGCGTTTGCTTCAAGCCATGAGGGCCTTCAGCAGAAGCCACACTCAGTCTGTTCCGTCCTCATATTCCTCTGGTTGTTTTTCATATAGTTCTTCTTCAAGTGGTCTGTTCAGGAAAGAGCTTTGTAAATCCATTTGGTGGATATCCTGGTCCTTGCAGCCACTGCTAGCAGAGCACGTCTGGTTCCGTACTTTCCCACAGGTGCATACGTGTCTTTAAAGTCCTGACCAAGGATTTGATGAAATTCTTTGGCCACAAGACGTGCCTTGTACTTCTCAATTAGACCCTTAAGATTCCTTTTGAGTTTGAATGCCCACTTGACATCAATGGCCTTGTGGCGATTGATGTCAAGCTCGTTGATGTCAAATGGAGGGGTGGCAAGGGCACCAGCTCTTACACCCCATGTTCCAACAGTGCGTTCAGTTTAGCTGTCATTGCCTTTTCCCATTCAGTAGCATGCGGGTGCCCATTTGCCTCAGGGTGAATAAGTGGTTCAGTCGCACTGTGATCCGTGGTTGTGGTGCTGATAGTGTGGTAGAATTGCTTGTAGTCAACTCTGGGAAGAGCACGCAGGGATTGTTGCGGTACCTCGGGAAATGGTGTGGTTGCACTTTTTTTCTCCACAGCAGGGGTCATAGGGCTGAGGCTCGGCGGTGTCTCGGTGGCACTAGACTCTGTGCTGGCCAGGTCTGTGGATGACAACAGGTCTTTTGGCACGGAAGTGGTCAACTCATGGTCCTGCATTGGTCAAGCCACCCAACCTACTTTGTGTGATGGAGGGGGCATGAACACAGTCACACTCAAACACTTTGGGTAGTGCTCTTGCTGGGACAGCGAGGGAGCACGGCGCAATGTGAGGAACACCTTGTAGGGCATGTTTTCCAAGAAAGAGGCATCTAAACTTTTGAAAAAACAGTGATTTTGGGGGTGTCTCATGCCGTTGAGGTGTGAGACACCCCGGAAAAGATGCAGTTACGATCGGGTGGACACAGTTTATTCTCTCGTTGTTGTGGTGCAAACCAGACACAGGCCAGCGTGCCCCACATCCTAGCAGGCCTCAATTCAACTTTCTCTTTGAACCACCTCTCCCAAGGTGGAACCAACTCGGGCAGCGGAGCTTGTGGAATGTGGTTCCATACTCAGGTGATGTACTTCACAGCGTCTTCCCAAATCCCGAAGGATAGCCCAGATTCAGTCAGCAATGTGTGTAGTGTATCACCAAGGGTTGTGTGCCACACTTCTGCCATTCCATTTTGTTGTGGCTTGTAGGGTGCTATGGACTGATGTTTGACTCCTCTAGTTTTCAGTTCTGTTTTCAGTGTACCAAGGAACTCTCGTCCTCTCATTTTGTATCTTGAGCAGTGAGCAACATGGTTGTCTCTTGGCAAGTGAAACCCATGCCAAAGTTGCATGCTGGGAATCTACCTTGGTTTTCAACAGAAATGCCCATAAAAAGTGGATGTAGTCATAAGTGAGGGTCAAAACATAGAGTGATAGATACTGGACTGATGGCACAGGCATCGGTCTGGTCAGGTTCGTAGTGTCAAGGGCCTTGTGGTACCACTTTCTGATCTGGAAAAGGTCTGTTTGTGTCCTTTCCCTTTGTGACACTCAAGATAAGTTTTTTCTTTGAGGCCATGAGGAAAGTCACAGTCAAGCAGACCTTGTGCTGGAGTGTGTTTCACTAGGTTAGCGAGTACATCCGTGCTTAGATGTGCAAGTTGACAATGAATGAGGTCCTTTTGTGTCTGTAATGACATGTGCTTGGGAGCGGTTCACTTGTGAGTGAACAAAGGGGAACAAAGTCAGTTTGTACAGCATATCGCTGTGCAACAACCTGTCAGCCAGCAAAGCGCCAGCTACATCAAAGAGCATGCAATGTTGTTTCTGTGTAAGTGTTGACACATTAGCCTGTTTGTCTAATTGTCCCCCAGAAAGCAGGTCCACTTTCAGCCACGGCACGTACAAAACAACAGTCAGGCACAATACCCCGCCTGGTGCCTGGAGAGCCACAGCTCCCACACCTTCAACGGAAAGCACTTCACCAGACCTAGTCTTAACACCCTGAACATCAGGTGAGGCATGCAATGTGACAAACATCTGGCGATGCGGTGACATATGATGCGATGCGGCACTTTCAAACAACCATTCATGCACATTTAGTGTGTGCAAAGCAGTGATATGTGTGTGCCACAACTTCTGACCTGGTGGCGGTGTGGTGGAAGCTGGCTTAGGTGGATGCATCTCCATGGGCGCACTGCACCCTGGTCCTGGTGGGAGTGCAAAAAACTGCTGTGGCTCAGTCATCTTGAATTACAACCTCTGCACCCATGCTGGAACAGGAGCAGGTGTGTTACCGTATGGGGGCATGAAGAAAGGCCCCTGGTACCAGGGTGGAGATGGATCTGGCGCTGATAGGTACATAGGTGACTGCATCTGTGGCAGACCAAATGTTGCCACCCCAAAGGGTGCCGACGCACGAGGTCTTGCCACAGCCTGAGTTGTTAACTCTGGAGGGTAGAGATGCTGATTGGGATGAGAGAACGGTGTCGATGACTGGCCCACTGCTGGAAGTATCTGCTGCATGGTGGGTGTCATGATGCCTTGGATTGACGGACAGGCGTGCCAGTAGTGACCTGCCTGACTACAGTAGTTGCAGGTCCGGTTCCCTGTTGCCTGACCTCGTCCTTGTCCTCAACCATCTTGTCCGCCTCGGCATCCTCCGCCTCCACAGCCTCCTCAGCCTCATCTACCAGACTAATTGTGCGATAGAGGGGGCGTGCCTCCTCCATGATGCACAAATGCACTTGCTGCTGCACCCTCATCTTTGTGTGCCTCGCCTTTCAGGATGTCTTTGTAGTTCCGTAACTCCTCAAACACCTTTGCTAGGTCAGTGTTCTCGATGTCAGTCACTTTCAGATTTTGGACAAGGACGCATAAAAAATCCTTGTATGGTTCTCCAAGGTGCAAAAGGATGGGATCTAGCCACGCAAAGATGGTGCAAGAGGCCCCAAGACCGAGGATGCACCGACGATGATCCATGGCGGCATCCCAGTACTCGGCATGTGGTGCACACGGCTTAGGGTGAAGGTTACAAAGCTTTTCATGCAGGGAAATGACCAGGGTCATCCCCTGCTCCTCCTTTCACGTGGTCAGGTGCTGCCATGCATTGTAGGACCGGGGCTCTTGGATGCCCAGGTTGGTGGGATCCTCCCATTTTCTCCCAAAGCAGAAATGACGAATCGAATACTGCTGATCCTCTGGAAGCGCATGAACCAGAGCAATAAAAGCTCGCAGGAGCACCCGCACGTCCGTCGCATTGGGCAGCCTAGCAAGGTAATTGTCCTCAAGCCTGTGTTCTGCTGCCCATGAAAGGCAGACGCCCTTCCATGACAGGGAGACACGCGCGTCGAGTGGCGGCGGCATCAAGTCCTTATGGGACAGGACCTTACTTGGGCCCTTCCACATCATCCCTGTGGAGGTGGTGCTGATGCCAGCGCAAACACCCGCTTTGGCACCGGCAACAGCTCCAGCACTGGCACTGGCCCCTTCTGGCATAGATTCTTCTGTGCTCGTAGTTCCTTTTGGCCGTGGAGGAAGCTAGGATGGTAGTGTGTGCTCTCTGGCCCTCCCTTTGCTGCCGAAGAAAACTATGGCAGCAATCCGCCGGGCCCACTTTGGGCCCAGATTGCTTTTGAGAGCCTGCAGCTTGATAGGAAACACCTCTCCTGCTCTTAAGACTCCTGCCAGGCCGTCCTAGGCCGGCGCAGTGGCTCTATGCACCGGGAGACCCCGCCGTCACCCTTGCTGGGTGGGGACGGCTCTTGGGCCCTCTCTCTCTTGCCCACTTCCACCTCTAATGTTGCCCCCCCTTCTCTAGCTGCCTCCACCCTCTGTGTGCGGCCCAGGGGAGTGACTTTGATGTGCCTAGACCCTTGCACGATCTGCTTTTGTGGCAGCAGAGTGGATCTACAGACGCGTGCCACGCGGCTGCCCCCATTTCTGATCAGCACCGATCAGATCCGCTATTGCTTTGCGTCTAGTCTAGCTCTGATACCGTGAGAATGAGCCCACAAATCCAATGCAACTTACGGCTTGTCCACTGGCTTAGTATTCAGGGAAGTAGACATGGGTTTTCTGGACAGCCATGAGGAAAAAACCTAAGTACAGAAGCTTAGTGACAGCTCACAGCTGGTATGGTTGGGGCTCGCTAGTTGAGCTCCACCTGTTGGCCGGCACACGAGGCTCGCCATCAAGTCACGCAAACTGGGGAGAAAACCCCTTGAGACCCAAAAACAAGCGAGCATGGGCTTGCCCTGCCCAGACACATCTAACATATATCACTAGGAAAAAGAACACACTCTTTCCCTACCTATATGCCAAGTTTCAGGTCACAAGTAGGTTTGGTAACACAAGACCTAAAGCATGTCCCTTTCTAGCTGTGAGCTACAAATTATATTCGCAGGGGAAATGAAGCACGAGGTTACGCCATCAAGCTCTGTCAAGAGGGAGATGGGCCACACGAGCAGGATGGAGGGGACCACTTGTGCGGAGCTTGAGGATTGCATGCTGTCATGGTGCGTCGCCTCCACTCTCTACACCAGCATGCCCTGCACATTCACGGCTACACAGCAGAGGGAATATGTTCAGTGAGGGATTAACAGTTGCAGCACAATGATGAGCCGGATCAACTTTGGCCTCCTCGTGGGTGCAAAAGGAGGTAAGGCCATGCTCCTCATCAGGTTGGTACTTTGGACAATTGTGATGGTGTCCAAACCATCACTTCCACTCATGGAGATCCTGGTACTTGGCAATGTCATTATTGAGCCACTTCCAGTCTATTGCAGAAGTTGGAGATGCACACACTGGCTCAGTAGATGGTGAGGATGCCATGTTGGAGAGATGGACGAGCAGTGGCGAAGGCTGCTTCTCCACAGTGCTATTGCTCCTATGGGTTTTGTAGATACTGATATCATGTCTGCTGGTTCTATAGGTAGCGCGAAGTGCCCTTGCTTTTGCTGAGGTGGCTGTGCAGAATGATGCCAATTTCAGCAACAGCTGCAGCAGTCCAGACGGCTGCTGTTTATTGGCTTAAGCAATAGCTCTGTTGCACATAGATGTAGAATGATGTCAGTGCTGCTTGGTGTTGCCGCATGAAGTTCTGTGGTTGCTGCTAAGGGGGAGTTGTATAATTCTGCCTACCTCCTGCTTCACCAGTGCTTGAAATCCTCTAGCAGCTTGCTGATTCTGGATCGGCGGAGTAGAGTGATGCCAACCTATGCAGGTGCTCCTACATCTTCTGCATTGGTGGCTTTTGATGCCATTGTGGTAAGGAAGGTCGCAAGGTGTGGTAGTGGCAAGAATACTGCCTTTGGCAGTGTACAGTGCTTTCAATGGTGACAAAGTCACACTGTTGAACTTATAAAGACAGGGTGGTTGCGGCTGACACTGTATGCTGCTGCTACAGGTACTGAGAAATCTGCTACAGTTCAAACGTTACAATCAGAGTGAAGTTTCATGCCCATCTGAGCTCAATAGTTTGAACCCTAGGTCAGGAAAGTTGAAGATTTCCTAACATTTGCTCCAGTAACAAGGCACAGCCTTGTAACGAGTGAGCATCACCACCCAAGGCTCACACGTCGGCCGGTGAGCAAGACTCGCCGGCGCACAACAGGCTGCGGGGGAAAAACATCCTTGTGCCTTGAAACAATGCGGGACTGCCCGCAAGGTCCTTTGCCTAAACACATCAGGTCATTCTTCCACAGACCTATTCTAGTCCTATGGAACAAGCAGTTTTAGGTTCCATGTAGGTTTCCTAACATTAGCAGCATATTGTGTCACTGAAACATCAAGGACATAAGTAGGTCATCCTCAGGCAAAGTACAGGCATGGGCTGATGGCTGGCAGGACACGTGAGACAGAATGATGGAGGTAGGGAGGCATGTGTCTTTGCAATCAGCAACAGTCACCACCAACCGTCTGATCCGCATGCACTGCGCACCCGAGGGAGCACACGGAGAGGAATATACGCAGAGGGTTATAATGCCCCCTTGGCCAAGGGTTTTGCATGCATGCAGCCAAGCTGGTGGAGCAGAGTGAGAAGAGTAGAAGAGGGAAGTGCTTTAGTGAGGAAATCAAAAAGCTGCTTACTTCCACACACTTCATACACGAGGCCATAAAGGCAGGCACAATGCCTGCCTTAATGGCCTCACGTAGAATTTGATGCTCAACTCCAATATGCTCAGTGCATAGGTGCAGCACCCCGTCATTGACAGTAATGCACCGTGCTACAGAACTGTCTCTGTGTGATGGTACAGCTCCCATAGCGGATCCTAGTTCCTCAAGCAGTCAATGCAACCAGGATTATTTACAAGCAGCTTCACCCAGGGCCACAGACTCAGCCTCCTCCAAACTGCGAGCCATACATGACTGCTTGCACTACACCATGATACAGCTTCTC
>SZWC01023068.1:0-10567 GCA_023375785.1 Penium margaritaceum | reverse complement strand
TCCCCCCCCCCCCTCCCCCCTCCTCTCGACTCCGTGCATTCCTCTCCCCTTCATAATCACTGTCAGAATACTCATCAAGCAAGGGGCTGTTTCTGTGCGTTTTCAAACACACAGCACAGCAACTTGAGCAGTGCCTTCTGATGCACACTGTAAGGATGTCTTCAAAATTGGACAAGGGTGTATACTGGAAAGGAAGTATCAGGCTGTGTGGTGGATGAGAGGTATGTGAGACGACTTATTGTCTGATTGTAGAGCGTGGGGTCTGCAGCCGGTCCGTTATCAGTTGTGTGTGGATGGAGGAGGTATCCATACACATCTGCTCATGGGCGAGTATTGAAGAGACAGATGTGGCACAAGATCAGAGAACTTTCATTCAACTGTGAAATGAATCTCCCCTGGTTGAGTGTCAGTGTGTGTTCCATCCTATCACAAGTGATGGTCATGCTGATGAAATCACGTGCTTCTCCGAGATGTGTCGTGCAGGTGCGCAGTCAGCAGTGATGTTGCTTCCTTAACAAGATGGGGAGCGGGGTACAAGATCAACAGGTCATCCATGTACACCAACAGTGCCACCGGGACACCATGTGCCCAGCGAATGAACAAGGATGGGTTGGATGGAATCTGTATGAATCCTCCACTCTCAAGTGTGAGGCAAATTTACTTGTTCCAGCACCACGAGGCATGCTTCAGGCCATATAGGGCCTTCTGTTGAAGCCACACTCCATCTGTGCCATCTGTAGAACCTGGTAGCTGTTCCAACTGGATTTCTTCATCCAGTGGATCATTCAAGAACATGTTCTTGACATCCATTTGATGGATTTCACAATACTCATGTGCTGTAGCTCTCAGTAGGACTTGACCAGAGGTATTCTTCTCTTCTGGAACATACATGTCTTTGAATTCTTGTCCTGGTATCTGGTAAAAGCCCCTGGCTACCAGTCGGGCCTTACACTTCTCAAGCAGCCCAAGCAATTTTTGTTTCACCTTGTACACCCAGTTCATATTGATGTCCTTTCGTCCTGTTGGCAGAGGTACAAGCTCATAGACTTCCTGTTACGTAAGGGTGTTCAGCTCATCCACCATGGCCTTTTCCCACTTGGCCGCATCTGGAAGCCTCCTAGCCTCCTTGGCAATGAGAGACTTAGCAAGGGTAGACTTGGTGTGGCCAACAATGTGGTGAAAGCTTCTGTACTCAACACTGGCCAAATTTTGCTGGGAGCAACGTTCTGGGCCAGGTTGGCCAGTGTTGTTCTATGTTGGGTTCAACCCGGATTGGGACTTTGGGGTGTCTTCACTGGTGCTGGCCAAGTCTGCCAGTGTGAACAGATCACGGGGAACCAGGGATGCTGGTTCCACATTGTTTTCTGTGCTTGAGCGCTGAGTGACCCTGGATGTTACCACTGGGATAGACACAGGGGCACTGACGTACTCAGGGTGGAGTTCAGGAACATTGAGTGCTGGTGCGTGCTTCAGCCCCTTCATTTGTTTTCATGAAACATGTTCCAAGAATGAGATAACACAACTTGCAAAGTGTGATGCACGGGGCCCCAGAATCTCCATGCCTTTGAGGCACGTGACACTCAAGCAATGACACACCATCCGTCCTCAGGGTTTAGTTTGTGTCCATGGTGTGGGTCAGCAAGCCACACACATGCCATTGTGCCCCTCACTCTTGCAGGCTGAAGATCTGCCTTCTGCTTGAACTACCGTTTGCAGGAGGTGATGGAATGGGGGGGCCCTGACCACCTGGTTCCACAGCCAGGTGATGTATTCAACTGCTTCCTCTCAGAACCCAAAAGACAGACCACATTCAGCCAGCACGTTGTGGAGGGTGTTTTCCCAGTGTTATGTTCCATCTCTCAGCCACCCCATTTTGTTGAGAAGTGCATGATGGTTTGGTGGAAAATGAACTTGACCTTCAGTTCTTTTTCCAGATTGCCACAGAGTTATCCTCATTGATCTGTGTGCAAAATGCACAAGGAATATCCCATCAGCCCCAGGTCTCCATTCCAAGATGGATTGGCATGCATCTGCCTTGGTTTCTAGAAGGAATGCTCAACGGAATAAACTGTATTCATTGGTAAGCCTCAGTACGCACAATGACGCATAGTGCACTGAAGGGACTGGCATAGGTCCCGTTAAGTCAGTGTGCACCATTTCAAGGTGTTCTTTGCTGACATGCTCTGATACAGGAAAGCTCTGTTGGTGTGCCTTTCCCTCCTAACACTCCAAGCAAGCAGTTTCTTTCAGACAGTGAGGACAGGTGTCTGAGCAGAGTCCGTATACATAATGATGCTGCAGTACATTAGTGACCAGTTTGGTGTTGATGTGTGTCATTCTTCTACGCATGAGGTTTATGATTTTGGAGTCTTGGTCATGAAGTGCACCTGAGAGAGACTATATGAAAGCGTGGGAAACTGTGTCAGTCTTCAGAGCATGTTAGCATGCAAGGCCCCTTTAGCCAGAAAAATCCTCTGAGCATCAAAAGGCATGCATGTTTGAGCTTGCGTTAGTGCGGACATGCCCGACTGACAGTCTACTTGCCCCCCTAAAATGAAATTCACCTTTAGCAAAGAGACACAGAAAACCCCAGTCAAACACAAAGTTCCTCCAGGTGATTGCAATGCTGCTCTGCCAATATCCTTGACTTTTAGGATTTTCCCTAACCCAGTCTGCACCCCCTCCACATCATGTGTGGCATACAAGGACACCAAAAAATGGCGATGCATGTACATGTGGTGATATGATGCAGTATCATACAACCACTCGTGCATGGGCAACGTGTATGAGGTGGTGACATGCACATGCCCTAGGTGTGGACCTGACTGCTGAGGGGCTGCAGTGGCCTCTGGAGGGTGCAGCATTGGGGGGTCTGCATGTGTGTCACCAGCGTGCGTCGTCTCCATGTCGTTGTAGACACACTGGGCCCACTCTGGTACCGGCAGGGGAGCCGTGGCAAATGAAGGTATGTAGCACACCAATGTTCTGAAGTAGACCAGTGGCTTTGGCATCTGCTGCAGTAAGTGCTACTGCAGTGGTAGACCAAAGGTGACTGCTGGTGTAGGATGAAGGGGATGCTTTTCAGGTGGGATGTAGGCGCCCATGGACTGAGGCATCTTTACTGGGAACTGGTGGTACTGCTGCTGCCGCAATGGGTGGTGTTTTTTTCTGGCGCTGCCACTACTGCCTCTCCATCATCTGACGCTGTAGAGAGGGACAACTGCATGAGAAGTGTCTGGCCTGGTTGCAGTAGTTGAACCTCTATGTACAACTTCCGTTGCCGTGACCTCGGCCCCCTTGGATCCTACTGCCGTCATGAGTGCTGCGGCCCCCACCACCACTCCCATCGGTCTGAATAAATGTGATATTTACAAAGGACGATGCTGCGGCAGAGGAACCCTGATGTGCATATGTTTTTGGTGTCGCAGGAGTCATGTCGCGTGAATCACCCTTGAGGATGCCTTCGAGTTCCGCAGCTCTTTGAACACTAATGCAAGATCAATAAGTTTGGTCTTGGATATTGGATGAAGACAAAGAAGATCTCGGTGGAACTCCTCATATTGCTCGTTGAGGTGGAGTAGTAACACTTCCAGCCACTCAAGTAATGAGCACAAAGTACCCAGGCCCATCAACTGACAAAAAAAATCCATAGATTCATCCAAGATATCTGTGTTTCGAGCTCCAGGCTTAGGCTATAGGTTTTGGAGGCGATCTCTGAGGGTCACAACGAGGTTCATCCTCTGTTCCTCTTGGAGAATGGAAAGATGATGCCATGAATTGTGGGTACGAGGTGTCCACTCCGCGGCCAGAAGGGTCCTTGCCCTAACTGCCAAAGCAAAAGTAGCTTAGTGCACATGCATGTGACTTAGGAAAAGCGCATGTGAGTACGTTGAAGGCGTGTAGCAGTGAGAGGTTGATTGCATCATTTGGTGTTGGGAAAATGCATAACTCTTCCTGTCCATGCTCTGCTTGCCATGACAGGAAGAGGTCTTTCCATACAAGGAAGTCTCTGGTTCCTATCTGAGGACTGGAGAACTCCGTCATTCCCATTCCCAGCTGCACCATTGTGGCCATTGTAAGTGTCAAAGCTTGCGTTTCTCTGGTCATTGCTGAGGGTTCCCACTTACCTCCGTTGTTTCCTTCCACTTTTCTCATGGTGCCTGCAGGTCACGTCATCTTTTTTCTCCTATGTCAATCATGCCCCTAACCTGTACTTCAGGATGTGTGACAGGACTGTTTTGAAAACAAAAAAACCTTTTGGCAGAAAGCTTTGGGGCCCACTTTGAGCCCAGTTCTCTACTGAGAGACTGCAACTCTATGGAAAAGCCTCCAAAACCTGTTGTGAGCCCTGCGGGATGACTCCAGCCAGCCCAGGACATGTTGCTCACCTCATAATTGTGATATGACACTCTGAGGTGATCTGTACAAAGGCGGTTTGGGTGTTTACCACACTCTTGGGCCAGGATATTGGCCGTCAATGTTTGCACGGATTTCCTAAAGATTGCACATGTGCTCTTTTGCATTTCTATGCCCGAGGATGGTCCAGAAGACCCCTTGAATCCTGTCATCTATCAGCGAACGTCCGCACCTTAGGTGTCCATCCCCTTATCTGGCTGCTTTGCATTCCTGTTACATTGATCAGGCCTGGAAAGGGATCTGATACCATAAGAACTTGGTATTTTTGCTAATGGGGCGAGGTTTCCATGGCCATTTGAGCTCAGAAGGTCAAATCCTGGGTCACAAAGGTTGAGTTTTTTTTTTGTCTAACAGGTGCTCTACTAACAAGGCGTAGCCTTTGTATGGGTGAGCCTTGCTAGCCAAGGCACTCAGGTTGGCTGGTGAGTGAGGCATGTTGGCACTCAACGGGCTGCGAGGGAAAAATAGTTCTGCGCCCTGAAAATTGCACGGGACTGCCAGAAAGGTCCTTCACCTAAACAAAATAGGTAACGTTTCCACAAACATAGTCTAGTCCTACAGAACATGCAATTTGTGGTTCCATCTAGGTTTCATTTCATGAGCACCATACCGTGTCACTGAAACATCAAGGACATAAGTAGGTCATCCTGAGGAAACAGAAAGGCATGGGTTCAGAGCCGGACGAGACACGTGAGACAGACTGATGATGCTGCCATATGCGGAGGTAGGCATGTTTGTGTCTCAGCAATCAGAGAGGGTCACCACCAGCAGTCGGATCTGCATGCACTGCACACCTGAGGATACACACGGACAGATGTATACACAGAGGGTTATCAGATACTCTGTTTGTGATGATTCTATATGGAAGCTACTGCTGCTGGCTATGGGTGCTGCTCGGGCGTGACTGTGGTTGTTGCATGTGCGTGGATTTGACTTCTTCAGCTGCTGCGCAGCTGAAATTTCTGCTTTTGATGCCTGCAAAGTAGACTCTTGCCATGGTGGCTACGCCAGTGGTATACAATGCTACCCAGGGCAGCAGTAAGCCTTGGCTGCAGCTACCTCCACCTCGAACTTTCCAATGTGAAATGAGGGACGCGCATGTGGTAAGAATGCCATTGTTGTTTTACAGGTGGTGACTACAGATGGCTTAAGGTGAGGGTAGATGCTCATAACCTTGCTCAAAGACCAGTTGTTTTATGGAGAGTTGTGTGAACGAGATAATTGACAGTGAGGTATTGGACACAGACACACCAAGGAGAATTTCATGCCATGGATCTCACACTTAGCTCTTCAGAATCAAGCTAGTAAGAACTGAGAGGTGAACAGGCGGGACGTTAATTCCACTCAATGAGACCACCCATGCAAAACGATGTTGTGGGATCGTGCCGCCACCCCCGAGGTTGAGGCTGGCCTGTCTGCAAGATACTAGTGGGGGGTATCTTATGGTATGAGGAAATCTAGCATCATGGCTGCTTGGGATCAGCAACCAAGCACGTGGCAACCACTCTCATGTAAAAGCAAGCTAAAAAAATCCACATCTTCCATGAGTGCATGTGGTGTTGCATGACTGCCCCTTTGAGTCTATTTCATTCCACTTGTGAAGAGTTGTTCCTAGTTTATCCTCACGCAAGAATACACTGTGCCCTTCATAATCACGCATGAAGTTTCCATTAAGTCACTGTGGTTATAATCTGCTTATGGAAGAAGGTGGGAGCACTCTCTTTGTGGCATCCCAAGTGGGTTCTTCCCTCACAACGCCCAATACATCCATGTACATGTGTCTGTTGCCTGCGTTGGAATGCATGTGGGTGGATTCAAGAGGTAACTTGCATGGTTGTAAGCACAAAACCAAATTCTGATGGGCTTGAAAATTACTCATCGTCATCAGTTTTCACTACTGGATGAACAAAGTTTGCGTGCCCATTGAAAGTTGTGAAGGGACAGATTCTGACGAGGAAAATTGTTGTTGCAGGGCTTGAACAAGACATTGGTTGAAGAATCAGAATGAGGCAAACATCAAAGGAATTTTCTAACTTGTGTCTAGTTGTTCAGGTTCACATCAGTACCATTGCACCTTGTGGTACCACGGACATCCGACAAAATGCACCCGAGGGGTTGGCACCTGGGCCAGCTGTAAATCCAAGATACCTGGATGATGAACATCAAATTCATTTGGAGTGCTTCCCTCACTTGATGCCTACAGTTATGAAAGCGATGAAAAAAACAATCTAGACCCTTCCATTGTTGTTGCACCAGATGGATGACATTGACTTTTTTTCCCGTTGCATTCAGAACTTGGAGCACACTATCATTTTTAATGTCTTTCCAGTGAGAAACCCAGTTGAAATCCTTTTTAAAAAACAATGAAAAGTTGAATTCAGGATTTAGGGTTTTCTATTTGTACAAGTGGCTGCTAGGCCTCTTAATTGTTTCGATCTATATGTTCATGTCTCAAGAATAGGGATTGTTGGGGCCCCATGTTATCTCCCCAGGAAAAAACCCCTCAAATAATTGCAAACACCAAAAGTAAGGGATGTGTGATTGTTTGGCAAAACTTCTGATGTCAGAACGCACATTGACACATCCTTCATGCAATATCAAGTACACAGAAAAATGTTTGAAGTGTTCAACTGGTTGAAATACATGAACTATAGGCACATAGTCATTCATGTACAAACTAGGAGCATGGTTCCTTTCATGAAAAGGGAATAATACATACGAAGCCCCTAGTTTTGTGTTTTGATGATGCAAAGTCCCGCCACTGAGATTTTTGTTCAAGAGGAGCCCCATTACTAAGATTGATGTCAAACGTGCCATTTTCTTCATCGTGCTGGTGGAAAGTGGATTCTATATTACTTGTAACCCATTTTTGTTGCTTTCCTTGTGATGAGATCCTGCCTTTGCGGTTTTCACTATTGAGGGATGGACATAGGAGAGGGAGAGTGGTGGCAGGGGTGGGATGAGGAGGAGGGGGATATTAGAGCCGGGGGCAGGGTAGGGGGAACAGGACACTTTGGAGGTGCCGTCCGCACCTGCTGGGTCCATGATACTTGGGTACCGCCAGTGCCGATGGCACCTCTGATGGTAACATATACATCAACATTATGTGTTCATTTCTTCATGGGCCCAATGCACACAGTACCCTGCGTTTGAGTCTGAAAAGAGTGCTTGGGCAGTGTTTGAATTGCTACCTATCGCCGTTCCTCACGGAGTCATAGCTCCCTCTTCAAGTTGCAATCAAGAGATAACCCCTTTTCTGTTTTTTTTCCTGCCGGAGTTCATGCGAAACACAGAAATGTACATCCTAATAGGGGGGTTGCATGTAAGAAAAACGAGGGGGTCATTATTTGATTGTGATAAAAAATAATCGGTCACGATACACCCAGTTTTCAGAACTATATAGCTGATATGCCAATGTCGCACAAAAAACAACGCATATGAAAATGCCGTACAAGAAACAACGCATGTGACAATGTTGCAAAGAAAACAATGCATATGATAATGTCATGCATAAAATAATGCATATGCCAATGTTACACAGAAAATACCTTAGGAACCCAGAAACGCTAAAAAAGACGTCATGTTCCCGCCACATACCATGTAGAATTAATGCATGACATGATTTTGGTCCTTCACTATGTCTCAGACGGATGCACCATTGCACGTTTTTCCATGTCAGGTCCAAAACACATGCTGCGATCGAGCATGAAAAAAGGGGTGGGCGGCTGGTTGATTTTGTTGCGGAGGCTAGACGGATGGTTGCTTTTGTAACGCATGGTGGGCGGATGGTTGATTTTCTTCCGAACCACGGGCGGATCGTTACTTTTCTTCTGAACGATGGGCGGATGACAGTCACACTTTGTGTTTTATGGGTATCTGAGCTATTTCACCCTAAACAAATTGCCGTTTTTCAAAACAATCCTGGTACAAAACCAGTATGGTTTGTGATTCAAACCACGTTCAACCCCTATCCCATGTTTTATATGGGTTTTAGAGTATCATTCTTGTACAGGCACCTGCTGGGCCCTGAGATAGTGGAGCCCACCAGGTGCCCTTCCAACACATGGAGATTCTCAGAACCCCCATTCAAATTGCATACAAACCCTCTCCTAAGCAGCCACAAACCCTTGAATAGTCGGGTTCATGAATTTTTGGCGGAAGTTGTGATGTTAAGACTCTGACGTAGCAGGCATGTGACATCGCTTGTATGTGAAGTTTACATAAAAAAATCTGGAACCAAAGTAGGAAATCATTTTTTCACAATTCAACTGTAAGTAACTTTTTTTATCTGAATTAAAGAAGTTTCCAGAACTTGGGTTCATCCTACTTATGTCCTTTGGTTATCTTCTTGCACTTCTTTAGATCAAATAACCCGTGCTCCTTGCAGTAAAAGTGGCCAAAACAAAATGTAGGAGTGGTGGATTGTTTTTGCTCCTCATTGGGTCTTTGATCCCATGCAAGAACTGCATTTGAGAAACAGCCCCTTGCGTTTTGTTTTGTTTTGGCGCAAAGAATGCCAAGCTCCTACTTTTCATGTTTAGAGAATTTGAATCTCATCGCTGATACTTAATGAAGCATATACCTGTTGGTGAGACATGAACACATGGAGCCTCGTCTCTGAAATCTAAACTCCCCATCTCATGCATGTCCCATTTCTTGGAGCCAGCACTTGAAGCATAAATCATAAGTATCACGGAAGGAATGGTTAGATGTTCTCAAGAAGACAGAAGAAACAGCACAATTCTAGAGTTTCATCAATCAGTGCCCTCGGCTGAAAATCT
The DNA here is from genome assembly GCA_023375785.1 of Penium margaritaceum. Lineage (NCBI taxonomy): Eukaryota > Viridiplantae > Streptophyta > Zygnematophyceae > Desmidiales > Peniaceae > Penium > Penium margaritaceum. The sequence continues at coordinate 1,370 of SZWC01023068.1, read as the reverse complement.
AACAAAGAGATGCCAAGTCTTTACCAATTTCTACAAGAATTCCTCTTGTTTTTGTACAGCTAAATTCTTATGCAGATATGGCGTCGATGCAATGTGCCATCCATGCTGCCTCAGATTCTTTGCGTCAACATTTCTATCCCACAACCAGAGACCCTTCTCCTAGGAGTTTGTGATTTTTGGAGGGGGAGTTGGGTGGGGATTGCAAAGGGGTTTTGGGAATCCCCATGCGTTGAATGGGGACTTGTTAGGCCCCACTACTGAAGGGGCTAGTAAGTGTCCATGAACAAAGTAAAACTTTAAAAACCAAATGAGATATAAGTAGGGTTATTCTTCAAATGAGATTTACATTGCAAACCAAGGGCTCTACATGCTGTGGAAAACATCAAAAGGTTGTTTGTTTCTACATTGTGATTGAAAATGAACCTCTTTATTCCAAACCCCCCTTATTGTGATGAAGGGGTTTAATTAATGAGAATAGGAAATGGAAAGGAATCAGATCCACCCCTTGTTTTCAGTTTTGAACAAGCAAAGCCCCAATGCAAAGATCCAACCAAGCAAATTCCCATTTCTAGGACTAAGTGCTCTGCTTCTTGTTTCATTTGTGCACCATTTTTATTGGATTCATGCAAGTATCCAACAACCGTGGTGAGAAATCTGACATGAATGTTTCCAGAATTGAGAGTATAGTTTACAAATCATTTTCATTTTTTTTGTGGTTGAACACCACGTAGAATGAATCCCTTCTGGGATTGTTTGAAGGCACATATGATTTTTTCCATAGACGATGGTGAAATAGGACAAGTGTTGTCCACACCCTCCATGAACCACGTCTACTTGTTTTTTACATTAAAAAATCAGTTTCCTGAACTTCCATGAAATCATCCCAATCCACTCTCCATAGTTTGTTCACAATCTGTACTCGACTAAAGGAACAGGTTATCTATCTCAAACACTGAAATAAAAAATTGCATAAGTAAGCTTTAAGAATTCACCTATATAAACGCGATTACCTGAAACTAAAACACCATAAGAAAAGAGTAATATTTCAGTGTTTCCATCCTCAAAACATTGACAAAATTATGATTGTTTCATCTGATGTCAAATCTAAGCTTAACATTCATGTATAGAATTGAAGTATGTTTGACATGCATCTACATAGTCCAATACATCCAGGTACATGTAAAAACATGTAAAACAATTATACATATACATATACATATACATGTACATGTACATGTACATGTACATACACATATACATATACATATACATATACATATACATATACATATACATATACATATATATATACATATACATATACATATACATATACATATACATATACATATACATATACATATACATAT
>SZWC01023065.1:2217-26885 GCA_023375785.1 Penium margaritaceum | reverse complement strand
GTGTAAGTGCGTGTAAGTGCGTGTAAGTGCGTGTAAGTGTGTGTAAGTGCGTATATGTGCGTGTGAGTGTGTGTAAGTGTATTTAAGTGCATATAAGTTTGTGTAAGTTTGTGTAAGTGTGTGGAAGTGCCTGTACGTTTGTGTAAGTGCGTGTAAGTGTGTGTAAGTATGTGTAAGTGCGGGTAGGTTCGTGTTAGTGCGTGTAAGTGCGTGTAAGTGTGTGTAAGTGTGTGTAATTGCGTGTAAGTGTATGTAAGTGCGTGTAAGTGCTTGTATGTATGTGTGAGTGTGTGTAAGTGCATGTAAGTACGTGCAATGGCGTGTAAAAATGTGTAAGTACGTATACGTTCGTGTAAGTGTGTATAAGTGTGTGTAAGTGCGTGTAAGTACGTGTACGTACGTGTAAGTGTGTGTAAGTGTGTGTAAGTGCGTATACGTGTGTGCAAGTGCATACAAGTGCGTGTAAGTACGTGTAAGTGCGTGTAAGTACCTGTAAGTGTGTGTAAGTGTATGTAAGTTTGTCTGAGTGCGTGTAAGCATGTGTAAGTGCGTGTTTGTGTCTGTAAGTGTGTGTAAGTATGCGCAAGTGTGTGTAAGTGCTTATAAATACGTGTAAGTTTGTGTAAGTGTCTGTAAGTGCGTGTAAGTGCGTGTAAGTGCCTATAAGTGTGTGTACATGCATGTAAGTACGTGTAAGTACATATAAGTGTGTATAAGTGCGTGTAAATGTGTGCCAATACGTGCTAGTGCGTGCCAGTGTGTGTAAGTTTGTGTAAGTACGTGTAAGTCTGTGTTAGTGTGTATAAGTACGTATCAGTACGTGTGAGTGCGTGTAAGTGCGTGTAAGTGCTTGTAAGTGCGTGTAAGTGCATGTAAGTGCATATACGTGCATTTAAGTGTATTTAAGTGTATGTAAGTGCGTGAAAGTACGTTTAAGTGCATCTAAGTGCGTGTAAGTGTGTGGAAGTGCGTGTAAGTGTGTGGAAGTGCGTGTAAGTGTGTGGAAGTGCGTGTAAGTGTGTGGAAGTGCGTGTAAGTGTGTGGAAGTGCGTGTAAGTGTGTGGAAGTGCGTGTAAGTGTGTGGAAGTGCGTGTAAGTGTGTGGAAGTGCGTGTAAGTGTGTGGAAGTGCGTGTAAGTGTGTGGAAGTGCGTGTAAGTGTGTGGAAGTGCGTGTAAGTGTGTGGAAGTGCGTGTAAGTGTGTGGAAGTGCGTGTAAGTGTGTGGAAGTGCGTGTAAGTGTGTGGAAGTGCGTGTAAGTGTGTGGAAGTGCGTGTAAGTGTGTGGAAGTGCGTGTAAGTGTGTGGAAGTGCGTGTAAGTGTGTGGAAGTGCGTGTAAGTGTGTGGAAGTGCGTGTAAGTGTGTGGAAGTGCGTGTAAGTGTGTGGAAGTGCGTGTAAGTGTGTGGAAGTGCGTGTAAGTGTGTGGAAGTGCGTGTAAGTGTGTGGAAGTGCGTGTAAGTGTGTGGAAGTGCGTGTAAGTGTGTGGAAGTGCGTGTAAGTGTGTGGAAGTGCGTGTAAGTGTGTGGAAGTGCGTGTAAGTGTGTGGAAGTGCGTGTAAGTGTGTGGAAGTGCGTGTAAGTGTGTGGAAGTGCGTGTAAGTGTGTGGAAGTGCGTGTAAGTGTGTGGAAGTGCGTGTAAGTGTGTGGAAGTGCGTGTAAGTGTGTGGAAGTGCGTGTAAGTGTGTGGAAGTGCGTGTAAGTGTGTGGAAGTGCGTGTAAGTGTGTGGAAGTGCGTGTAAGTGTGTGGAAGTGCGTGTAAGTGTGTGGAAGTGCGTGTAAGTGTGTGGAAGTGCGTGTAAGTGTGTGGAAGTGCGTGTAAGTGTGTGGAAGTGCGTGTAAGTGTGTGGAAGTGCGTGTAAGTGTGTGGAAGTGCGTGTAAGTGTGTGGAAGTGCGTGTAAGTGTGTGGAAGTGCGTGTAAGTGTGTGGAAGTGCGTGTAAGTGTGTGGAAGTGCGTGTAAGTGTGTGGAAGTGCGTGTAAGTGTGTGGAAGTGCGTGTAAGTGTGTGGAAGTGCGTGTAAGTGTGTGGAAGTGCGTGTAAGTGTGTGGAAGTGCGTGTAAGTGTGTGGAAGTGCGTGTAAGTGTGTGGAAGTGCGTGTAAGTGTGTGGAAGTGCGTGTAAGTGTGTGGAAGTGCGTGTAAGTGTGTGGAAGTGCGTGTAAGTGTGTGGAAGTGCGTGTAAGTGTGTGGAAGTGCGTGTAAGTGTGTGGAAGTGCGTGTAAGTGTGTGGAAGTGCGTGTAAGTGTGTGGAAGTGCGTGTAAGTGTGTGGAAGTGCGTGTAAGTGTGTGGAAGTGCGTGTAAGTGTGTGGAAGTGCGTGTAAGTGTGTGGAAGTGCGTGTAAGTGTGTGGAAGTGCGTGTAAGTGTGTGGAAGTGCGTGTAAGTGTGTGGAAGTGCGTGTAAGTGTGTGGAAGTGCGTGTAAGTGTGTGGAAGTGCGTGTAAGTGTGTGGAAGTGCGTGTAAGTGTGTGGAAGTGCGTGTAAGTGTGTGGAAGTGCGTGTAAGTGTGTGGAAGTGCGTGTAAGTGTGTGGAAGTGCGTGTAAGTGTGTGGAAGTGCGTGTAAGTGTGTGGAAGTGCGTGTAAGTGTGTGGAAGTGCGTGTAAGTGTGTGTAAGTGCCTGTAAGTGTGCGTAAGTGCGTGTAAGTGCATGTAAGTGCGTGTAAGTATGTATAAGTGCATGTAAGTACATGTAAGTGAGTGTAAGTGCGTTTTAGTACGTGTAAGTGTATGTGAAGTATGTGTAAGTGTGTGTAAGTGCGTATAAGTACGTGTAAGTGTGTGTATGTGTATGCAAGTACATGCAAGTATGTCTTAGTATGTGTAAGTACGTGTAAGTGTGTGTAAGTACGTGTAACTTTGTGTAAGTACGTGTAAGTGCTTGTTAGTACATGTAAGTGTGTGTAAATACGTGTAAGTGCGTGTAAGTGCGTGTAAGTGTGTGTAAGTGCATGTAAGTGCGTGCCAGTATATGCCAATGCGTGCCAGTACGTGTAAGTTTTTGTAAGTGTATGTAAGTGTGTGTAAGTGCGTGTAAGTACATGTAAGTGTGTGTAAGGGCATGTAAGTGCGTGTAAGTGTGTGTAAGTGTGTGTAAGTGCGTGTAAGTGCGTGTAAGTACGTGTCAGTGGGTGTAAGTGCGTGTAAGTGCGTATAAGTACGTGTAAGTTTTTGTGAGTTATGTCAGTGCGTGTAAGTGTGTATAAGTGCGTGTAAGTGCGTGTAAGTGCGTGTAAGTGCGTGTAAGTACATGTAAGTGTGTGTAAGGGCATGTAAGTGCGTGTAAGTGTGTGTAGTGCGTGTAAGTTTGTACAAGTGCGTATAAGTATGCGTAAGTGCGTGTAAGTGCGTATAAGTGCGTGTTAGTGCTTGTAAGTGCGTGCAAGTGCGTGTAAGTGCGCATCAGTGCGTGTAAGTGCGTGTAAGTACATGTAAGTGTGTGTAAGGGCATGTAAGTGCGTGTAAGTGTGTGTAGTGCGTGTAAGTTTGTACAAGTGCGTATAAGTATGCGTAAGTGCGTGTAAGTGCGTATAAGTGCGTGTTAGTGCTTGTAAGTGCGTGCAAGTGCGTGTAAGTGCGCATCAGTGCGTGTAAGTGCGTGTAAGTACATGTAAGTGTGTGTAAGGGCATGTAAGTGCGTGTAAGTGTGTGTAGTGCGTGTAAGTTTGTACAAGTGCGTATAAGTATGCGTAAGTGCGTGTAAGTGCGTATAAGTGCGTGTTAGTGCTTGTAAGTGCGTGCAAGTGCGTGTAAGTGCGCATCAGTGCGTGTAAGTGCGTGTAAGTACATGTAAGTGTGTGTAAGGGCATGTAAGTGCGTGTAAGTGTGTGTAGTGCGTGTAAGTTTGTACAAGTGCGTATAAGTATGCGTAAGTGCGTGTAAGTGCGTATAAGTGCGTGTTAGTGCTTGTAAGTGCGTGCAAGTGCGTGTAAGTGCGCATCAGTGCGTGTAAGTGCGTGTAAGTACATGTAAGTGTGTGTAAGGGCATGTAAGTGCGTGTAAGTGTGTGTAGTGCGTGTAAGTTTGTACAAGTGCGTATAAGTATGCGTAAGTGCGTGTAAGTGCGTATAAGTGCGTGTTAGTGCTTGTAAGTGCGTGCAAGTGCGTGTAAGTGCGCATCAGTGCGTGTAAGTGCGTGTAAGTACATGTAAGTGTGTGTAAGGGCATGTAAGTGCGTGTAAGTGTGTGTAGTGCGTGTAAGTTTGTACAAGTGCGTATAAGTATGCGTAAGTGCGTGTAAGTGCGTATAAGTGCGTGTTAGTGCTTGTAAGTGCGTGCAAGTGCGTGTAAGTGCGCATCAGTGCGTGTAAGTGCGTGTAAGTACATGTAAGTGTGTGTAAGGGCATGTAAGTGCGTGTAAGTGTGTGTAGTGCGTGTAAGTTTGTACAAGTGCGTATAAGTATGCGTAAGTGCGTGTAAGTGCGTATAAGTGCGTGTTAGTGCTTGTAAGTGCGTGCAAGTGCGTGTAAGTGCGCATCAGTGCGTGTAAGTGCGTGTAAGTACATGTAAGTGTGTGTAAGGGCATGTAAGTGCGTGTAAGTGTGTGTAGTGCGTGTAAGTTTGTACAAGTGCGTATAAGTATGCGTAAGTGCGTGTAAGTGCGTATAAGTGCGTGTTAGTGCTTGTAAGTGCGTGCAAGTGCGTGTAAGTGCGCATCAGTGCGTGTAAGTGCGTGTAAGTACATGTAAGTGTGTGTAAGGGCATGTAAGTGCGTGTAAGTGTGTGTACGTGCGTGTAAGTGTGTGTAAGTGTATGTAAGTGCGTGTAAGTGCGTGTAAGTATGTGTAAGTGCATGTTAGTGCGTATAAGTGCGTGTAAGTACGTGGAAGTGCGTGTAAGTGCGTGTAAGAACATGTAAGTTCATGTAAGTGCGTGTAAGTATGTGTAAGTACGTGTAAGTACGTGTAAGTGTGTGTAAGTGCGTGTAAGTGCATAAACGTTCGTGTACGTTTGTGTAAATACGTGTAAGTATGTGTAAGTTCGTGTAAGTGCGTGTAAGTGCGTGTGAGTTCATGTCAGTGGGTGTTAGTATGTGTAAGTGTGTGTAAGTGCGTATGATTGCGTGTAAGTTCATGTTAGTGCGTGTAAGTACGTATGAGTGCGTATGAGTGTGTGTAAGTGCGTGTAAGTGCTTGTAAGTGCTCCTAAGTACGTGTACGTATGTTCAAGTACAAGTAAGTTTGTGAAAGTTCTTGTAAGTGCATGTAAGTGCGCGTGAGTTTGTGTCAGTGTGTGTAAGTGCGTGTAAGTGCGTGTTAGTGCGTGTAAGTGTGTGTAAGTACGTATAAGTGTGTGTAAGTACGTGTGAGTGCGTGTAAGTGCATGTATATGTGTGTAACTGTGTGTAACTTTTTGTAAGTGCATGGAAGTGCATGTACGTTCGTGTAAGTCCGTGTAAGTGCGTGTAAGTGCATGCAAGTGCGTGTAAGTTTTTGTCAGTAAGTGTAAGGACGTGTAAGTGCATCTAAGTGCGTTTAAGTGCATGTTAGTGCGTGTAAATGAGTGTAACGTCGTGTTAGTACATGTAAGAGTGTGTAAGTGCGGGTAAGTGCATGTCGGTGCGTGTAAGTGCGTGTAAGTGCATGTAAAATCGTGTAAGTGTGTATAAGTACGTGGAAGTGTTTGTAAGTGCATGTAAGTGCGTTTAAGTGCGTGTAAGTACGTGTAAATATGTGGAAGTGTGTGTAAGTGTGTGTAAGTGCGTGTAAGTGGGTGTAAGTGCGTGTAAGTGCGTGTATGTATGTTGAAGTGCGTGTAAGTGCGTGTAAGTGCGTCTCAGTGCGTGTATGTGCGTGTAGGTTTGTGTAAGTACGTGTAAGTGCGTGTAAGTTTGTATACATTTGTGTTAGTGCGTGTAAGTTCGTGTAAGTACGTGTAAGTGCGTGTAAGTGTGTGTAAGTGTGTGTAGGTGCATGTACGTGCGTGTAAGTGTGTGCAAGTACATGCAAGTACGTGTAAGTGCGTATAAGTGTATGTCAGTACGTGTAAGTGCATGTAAGTGCATGTAAGTATGTGTAAGTATGTGTAAGTACGTGTAAGTATGTGAAAGTTTGTGTAAGTGCGTGTTAGTACGTGTAAGTGCGTGTAAGTACGCGGAAGTGCGTGTAAGTGCGTGTAAGTGGGTGTAAGTTTGTGTAAGTACGTGTAAGTACGTGTAAGTGCGAGTAAGTACGTGTAAGTGCGTGTAAGTGTGTGTAAGTGCGTGTAAGTGCGTGTAAGTGTATGTAAGTACATGTAAGTGTGTGTAAGTGTGTGCCAGTGTGTGCCAGTGCGTGTAAGTTTGTGTAAGTGTGTGTAAGTGCGTGAACGTGCGTGTAAGTGTGTGTAAGTGTATGTAAGTATGTGTAAGTATGTGTAAGTGTGTGTAAGTGCGTTTAAGTGCATGTAAGTGTGTGTAAGTATGTGTAAGTGCGTGTAAGTGCGTGTAGGTTTGTATACGTTCGTGTAAGTGCGTGTAAGTGTGTGTAAGTGTGTGTAAGTATGTGTAAGTGCGTGTAAGTGCGTGTAGGTTTGTATACGTTCGTGTTAGTGCGTGTAAGTGTGTGTAAGTTCGTGTAAGTACGTGTAAGTGCATGTGAGTTTGTGTCAGTCTGTGTAATTGTGTGTAAGTCTGTTTTAGTACGTGTAAGTGCGTGTAAGTATGTATAAGTACATGTAAGTGTGTGTGAGTATGTTTAAGTACATATGTGTGCGTGTAAGTACGTGTAAGCTCGTGTAAGTGCATGTAAGTACGTGTACTTTGTGTAAGTGCGTTTAAGTGTGTGTAAGTGCGTGTAAGTACGTGTAAGTGCGTGTAAGTGCGTGTACTTGCACATACATTTTTGTAAGTTTGTGTAAGTTCGTGTAAGTGCGTGTAAGTTTGTGTACGTACGTGTAAGTGCGTGTGAGTTCGTGTCAGTGCGTATAAGTGCATGTAAGTGCGTGTAAGTACGTGTAAGTTTGTGTAAGTGGGTGTAAGTGCGTGTAAGTGCGTGTACTTGCACATACATTTTTGTAAGTTTGTGTAAGTTCGTGTCAGTGTGTGGAAGTGTGTGTCAGTGCTTGTAAGTGCATGTAAGCGCATGTAAATACGTGTAAGTGCGTGTGAGTACGTGTAAGTGTGTCTAAGTGCATGCAAGTACGTGTAAGTGCGTGTAGGTACATATGAGTTTGTGTAAGTACGTGTAAGTGCGTGTAAGTGCATGTAAGTACGTGTAAGTGTGTGTAAATGCGTGTAAGTACGTGTAAGTTTGTGTAAGTGGGTGTAACTGCGTGTAAGTGCGTGTAAGTACGTGTAAGTGCATGTAAGTGCGTATAAGTGCATGTAAGTGCGTGTAAGTGTGTGTACATGTGTGCAAGTGCATGCAAGTGCGTGAAAGTACATGTAAGTGCACGTAAGTGCGTGTAAGTGCGTGTAAGTGTATGTAAGTACGTGTAAGTACGTGTAAGTGCATGTAAGTGCGTATAAGTTTGTGTAAGGGCATGTAAGTGCGTGTACGTTTGTGTAAGTGCATGTAAGTAAGTGTAAGTGTATGTAAGTGGGTGTAAGTTTGTGTGAGTACGTGTAAGTGTGTGTAAGTGCGTGTAAGTACGTGTAAGTGCGTGTAAGTACGTGTAAGTACGTGTAAGTGCGTGTAAGTGTGCGTAAGTGCGTGTAAGTGCGTGTAAGTGCATGTAAGTGCGTGAAAGTGCGTTTACGTGCGTGAAAGGGCGTGTAAGTACGTGTAAGTACGTGTAAGTGCGTGTAAGTGTGCGTAAGTGCGTGTAAGTGCGTGTAAGTGCATGTAAGTGCGTGAAAGTGCGTTTACGTGCGTGAAAGGGCGTGTAAGTACGTGTAAGTACGTGTAAGTGCGTGTAAGTGTGCGTAAGTGCGTGTAAGTGCGTGTAAGTGCATGTAAGTGCGTGAAAGTGCGTTTACGTGCGTGAAAGGGCGTGTAAGTACGTGTAAGTACGTGTAAGTGCGTGTAAGTGTGCGTAAGTGCGTGTAAGTGCGTGTAAGTGCATGTAAGTGCGTGAAAGTGCGTTTACGTGCGTGAAAGGGCGTGTAAGTACGTGTAAGTACGTGTAAGTGCGTGTAAGTGTGCGTAAGTGCGTGTAAGTGCGTGTAAGTGCATGTAAGTGCGTGAAAGTGCGTTTACGTGCGTGAAAGGGCGTGTAAGTACGTGTAAGTACGTGTAAGTGCGTGTAAGTGTGCGTAAGTGCGTGTAAGTGCGTGTAAGTGCATGTAAGTGCGTGAAAGTGCGTTTACGTGCGTGAAAGGGCGTGTAAGTACGTGTAAGTACGTGTAAGTGCGTGTAAGTGTGCGTAAGTGCGTGTAAGTGCGTGTAAGTGCATGTAAGTGCGTGAAAGTGCGTTTACGTGCGTGAAAGGGCGTGTAAGTACGTGTAAGTACGTGTAAGTGCGTGTAAGTGTGCGTAAGTGCGTGTAAGTGCGTGTAAGTGCATGTAAGTGCGTGAAAGTGCGTTTACGTGCGTGAAAGGGCGTGTAAGTACGTGTAAGTACGTGTAAGTGCGTGTAAGTGTGCGTAAGTGCGTGTAAGTGCGTGTAAGTGCATGTAAGTGCGTGAAAGTGCGTTTACGTGCGTGAAAGGGCGTGTAAGTACGTGTAAGTACGTGTAAGTGCGTGTAAGTGTGCGTAAGTGCGTGTAAGTGCGTGTAAGTGCATGTAAGTGCGTGAAAGTGCGTTTACGTGCGTGAAAGGGCGTGTAAGTACGTGTAAGTACGTGTAAGTGCGTGTAAGTGTGCGTAAGTGCGTGTAAGTGCGTGTAAGTGCATGTAAGTGCGTGAAAGTGCGTTTACGTGCGTGAAAGGGCGTGTAAGTACGTGTAAGTACGTGTAAGTGCGTGTAAGTGTGCGTAAGTGCGTGTAAGTGCGTGTAAGTGCATGTAAGTGCGTGAAAGTGCGTTTACGTGCGTGAAAGGGCGTGTAAGTACGTGTAAGTACGTGTAAGTGCGTGTAAGTGTGCGTAAGTGCGTGTAAGTGCGTGTAAGTGCATGTAAGTGCGTGAAAGTGCGTTTACGTGCGTGAAAGGGCGTGTAAGTACGTGTAAGTACGTGTAAGTGCGTGTAAGTGTGCGTAAGTGCGTGTAAGTGCGTGTAAGTGCATGTAAGTGCGTGAAAGTGCGTTTACGTGCGTGAAAGGGCGTGTAAGTACGTGTAAGTACGTGTAAGTGCGTGTAAGTGTGCGTAAGTGCGTGTAAGTGCGTGTAAGTGCATGTAAGTGCGTGAAAGTGCGTTTACGTGCGTGAAAGGGCGTGTAAGTACGTGTAAGTACGTGTAAGTGCGTGTAAGTGTGCGTAAGTGCGTGTAAGTGCGTGTAAGTGCATGTAAGTGCGTGAAAGTGCGTTTACGTGCGTGAAAGGGCGTGTAAGTACGTGTAAGTACGTGTAAGTGCGTGTAAGTGTGCGTAAGTGCGTGTAAGTGCGTGTAAGTGCATGTAAGTGCGTGAAAGTGCGTTTACGTGCGTGAAAGGGCGTGTAAGTACGTGTAAGTACGTGTAAGTGCGTGTAAGTGTGCGTAAGTGCGTGTAAGTGCGTGTAAGTGCATGTAAGTGCGTGAAAGTGCGTTTACGTGCGTGAAAGGGCGTGTAAGTACGTGTAAGTACGTGTAAGTGCGTGTAAGTGTGCGTAAGTGCGTGTAAGTGCGTGTAAGTGCATGTAAGTGCGTGAAAGTGCGTTTACGTGCGTGAAAGGGCGTGTAAGTACGTGTAAGTACGTGTAAGTGCGTGTAAGTGTGCGTAAGTGCGTGTAAGTGCGTGTAAGTGCATGTAAGTGCGTGAAAGTGCGTTTACGTGCGTGAAAGGGCGTGTAAGTACGTGTAAGTACGTGTAAGTGCGTGTAAGTGTGCGTAAGTGCGTGTAAGTGCGTGTAAGTGCATGTAAGTGCGTGAAAGTGCGTTTACGTGCGTGAAAGGGCGTGTAAGTACGTGTAAGTACGTGTAAGTGCGTGTAAGTATGTGTAAGTGCTTGTAAGTGTGTGTAAGTGCGTATAAATGCGTATATGTTTGTGTGAGTTTGTGTCGGTACGAGTAAGTGTGTGTAAGTGCGTGTAAGTGTGTGCAAGTGCGTGTAAGTGCGTGCTAGTGTGTGTAAGTGCATGTAAGAGCGTTTCAGTGCATGGAAGTATGTGTAAGTACGTGGAAGTGCATGTAAGTTTGTGTAAGTACGTGTAAGTGCGTGTACATTCGTGTAAGTGCCTGTACGTGTGTGTAAGTACGTGTAAGTGCGTGTACATGTGTGTAAGTAAGAGTAAGTGCATGTACGTTTGTGTAAGTTTGTGTAAGTGCATGTAAGTGCGTGTAAGTGCGTGTAGCTTTGTGTCAGTGCGTGTAAAGGTGTGTAAGTGCGTGTATGTACGTGTAAGTGCGTGTAAGTATGTGTAAGTACGTATAAGTGCATGTAAATGTGTGTAAGTTTGTGTAAGTGCGTGTAAATGCGTGTAAGTACGTGTAAGTGCGTGTAAGTGCATATGAGTGTGTAAGTGTGTGTGAGTGCGTATAAGCACATGTAAGTGCGTGTAAGTGCGTGTAAGTGCATGTAAGTGCGTGTAAGTGCGTGTAAGTGCATGTAAGTGCGTGTAAGTGCGTGTAAGTGCATGTAAGTGCGTGTAAGTGCGTGTAAGTGCATGTAAGTGCGTGTAAGTGCGTGTAAGTGCATGTAAGTGCGTGTAAGTGCGTGTAAGTGCATGTAAGTGCGTGTAAGTGCGTGTAAGTGCATGTAAGTGCGTGTAAGTGCGTGTAAGTGCATGTAAGTGCGTGTAAGTGCGTGTAAGTGCATGTAAGTGCGTGTAAGTGCGTGTAAGTGCATGTAAGTGCGTGTAAGTGCGTGTAAGTGCATGTAAGTGCGTGTAAGTGCGTGTAAGTGCATGTAAGTGCGTGTAAGTGCGTGTAAGTGCATGTAAGTGCGTGTAAGTGCGTGTAAGTGCATGTAAGTGCGTGTAAGTGCGTGTAAGTGCATGTAAGTGCGTGTAAGTGCGTGTAAGTGCATGTAAGTGCGTGTAAGTGCGTGTAAGTGCATGTAAGTGCGTGTAAGTGCGTGTAAGTGCATGTAAGTGCGTGTAAGTGCGTGTAAGTGCATGTAAGTGCGTGTAAGTGCGTGTAAGTGCATGTAAGTGCGTGTAAGTGCGTGTAAGTGCATGTAAGTGCGTGTAAGTGCGTGTAAGTGCATGTAAGTGCGTGTAAGTGCGTGTAAGTGCATGTAAGTGCGTGTAAGTGCGTGTAAGTGCATGTAAGTGCGTGTAAGTGCGTGTAAGTGCATGTAAGTGCGTGTAAGTGCGTGTAAGTGCATGTAAGTGCGTGTAAGTGCGTGTAAGTGCATGTAAGTGCGTGTAAGTGCGTGTAAGTGCATGTAAGTGCGTGTAAGTGCGTGTAAGTGCATGTAAGTGCGTGTAAGTGCGTGTAAGTGCATGTAAGTTCGTGTAAGTTCATGTAAGTACGTGTAAGTGCGTGTAAGTACGTATTAGTACGTGTAAGTTTGTGTAAGTGCGTGTAAGTATGCGTAAGTGCATGTTAGTACGTGTAAGTGCGTGTAAGTACGCGTAAGTGTGTGTAAGTGCGTATAAGCGTATGTAAGTTCGTGTAAGTACGTGTAAGTACGTGTAAGTACATGTAAGTGCGTATAAGTGTATGCCAGTGCGTGCCCGTGTGTGCCAGTGGGGTAAGTTCATGTAAGTGTGTGTAAGTGCGTGTAAGTGCGTGTAAGTGTGTTTAAGTGCATGTAAGTACGTGTAAGTACGAGTAAGGGCATGTAAATTCCTGTAAGTGCGTGTACGTGTGTGTACGTTTGTGTAAGTGTGTATAAGTACGTGTAAGTGTGTATAAGTGCGTGTAAGTTCGTGTTAGTACGTATACGTACGTGTAAGTGCGTGTAAGTGTGTTTAAGTGCATGTAAGTACGTGTAAGTACGAGTAAGGGCATGTAAATTCCTGTAAGTGCGTGTACGTGTGTGTACGTTTGTGTAAGTGTGTATAAGTACGTGTAAGTGTGTATAAGTGCGTGTAAGTTCGTGTTAGTACGTATACGTACGTGTAAGTGCGTGTAAGTGTGTTTAAGTGCATGTAAGTACGTGTAAGTACGAGTAAGGGCATGTAAATTCCTGTAAGTGCGTGTACGTGTGTGTACGTTTGTGTAAGTGTGTATAAGTACGTGTAAGTGTGTATAAGTGCGTGTAAGTTCGTGTTAGTACGTATACGTACGTGTAAGTGCGTGTAAGTGTGTTTAAGTGCATGTAAGTACGTGTAAGTACGAGTAAGGGCATGTAAATTCCTGTAAGTGCGTGTACGTGTGTGTACGTTTGTGTAAGTGTGTATAAGTACGTGTAAGTGTGTATAAGTGCGTGTAAGTTCGTGTTAGTACGTATACGTACGTGTAAGTGCGTGTAAGTGTGTTTAAGTGCATGTAAGTACGTGTAAGTACGAGTAAGGGCATGTAAATTCCTGTAAGTGCGTGTACGTGTGTGTACGTTTGTGTAAGTGTGTATAAGTACGTGTAAGTGTGTATAAGTGCGTGTAAGTTCGTGTTAGTACGTATACGTACGTGTAAGTGCGTGTAAGTGTGTTTAAGTGCATGTAAGTACGTGTAAGTACGAGTAAGGGCATGTAAATTCCTGTAAGTGCGTGTACGTGTGTGTACGTTTGTGTAAGTGTGTATAAGTACGTGTAAGTGTGTATAAGTGCGTGTAAGTTCGTGTTAGTACGTATACGTACGTGTAAGTGCGTGTAAGTGTGTTTAAGTGCATGTAAGTACGTGTAAGTACGAGTAAGGGCATGTAAATTCCTGTAAGTGCGTGTACGTGTGTGTACGTTTGTGTAAGTGTGTATAAGTACGTGTAAGTGTGTATAAGTGCGTGTAAGTTCGTGTTAGTACGTATACGTACGTGTAAGTGCGTGTAAGTGCGTGCAAGTGCGTGTAAGTGCGTGTAAGTGCGTATAAGTGCATATACGTTTGTGTAAGTGTGTGTAAGTGCGTGTAAGTGCGTATAAGTACGTGTAAGTGTGTGTAAATGCGTGTAAGAGTGTGTAAGTGTTTGTAAGTTTGTGTAAGTGTGTGTAAATGTGTGTATGTACGTGTAAGTACGTGTAAGTATGTGTAAGTGCGTGTAAGTGCGCATAAGTTCGAGTAAGTGCGTGTCAGTGCATGTAAGTGCGTGTAAGTGCGTGTAAGTGCGTGAAAGTGCGTGTAAGTACGTATAGTAGGTGTACGTACATGCAAGTGAGTCTAAGTGCGTTTTTGTGCGTGTAAGTGTTTGTGAAGTATATGTAAGTGCGTGTAAGTATGTGTAAGTGCATGTATGTGCGTGTAAGTGCGTGTAAGCATATGCAAGTACATGCAAGTGCGTCTAACAATGTGTAAGTGTGTGTGAGTGTATGTAAGTGCGTGTAACTTTGTGTAAGTGCGTGTAAGTATGTGTAAGTGCGTGTTAGTGCATGTAAGTGCGTGTAAGTATGTGTAAGTGCATATAAGTGTGTGTAAGTGCGTGTAAGTGTGTGCCAGTACGTGCCAATGCGTGCCAGTGCGTGTAAGTTTGTGTAAGTGTATGTAAGTGCGTGTAAGTGCGTGTAAGTGCGTGTAAGTGCATGTAAGTGTGTGTAAAGGTATGTATGTACATATAAATGTGTGTAAGTGCGTGTAAGTGTGTGTAAGTGCGTGTCAGTACGTGTAAGTGCATGTAAGTGCGTATAAGTGTGTGTACGTTTGTATGAGTCGTGCCAGTGCGTGTGAGTGCGTGTAAGTGCGTGTAAGTGCGTGTAAGTGCGTGTACGTGTGTGTGAGTGCGTGTAAGTACGTATAAGTGCGTGTATGTACGTGTAAGTTTGTGTAAGTGCGTGTTAATGCATGTACGTTTGTGTAAGTCCGTGTAAGTGTGTGTAAGTGCGTGTAAGTGTGTGTAAGTTTGTGGAAGTACGTGCAAGTACGTGTAAGTGCGTGTAAGTATGTGTAGGTACGTGGAAGTGTGTGTAAGTGCGTGTAAGTGCGTGTAAATGCATATAAGTGCATGTAAGTGCATGTAGGTGTGTGTAAGTGCGTATAAGTACGTATAAGTGCGTGTACGTACGTGTAAGTACGTGTAAGTATGTGTAAGTGCGTGTAAGTGCGTGTAAGTACGTGTGAGTACGTGTAAGTGCATGTATGTTTGTGTAAGTGCGTGTAAGTATGTGTAAGTTTGTATAAGTACGTGTAAGTGCGTGTAACTGCGTGTGAGTGTGTGTAAGTGTGTATAAGAGCGTGTAAGTGCATGTAAATGCGTGTACGTCCGTGTATGTATGTGTAAGGGTGCGCAAGTACATGCAAGTGTGTGTAAGTGCATGTAAGTGCGTGTAAATGCGTGTAAGTGCGTGTAAGTGCGTGTAAGTACGTGGAAGTGCGTGTGAGTGCATGTAAGTGCGTGTAAGTTAATGTAAGTGTGTATTAGTTTGTGTAAGTGTGTGTAAGTGCGTGTAAGTGCGTACAAGTGCATATAAGTGCGTGTAAGTGCTTATAAGTGTGTGTAAGTATGTGTAAGTACGTGTAAGTGTGTGTGTGTGCATGTAAGTGCATGTAAAATTGTGTAAGTTTGTGTAAGTGTGTGTAAGTGTGTGTAAGTTTGTGTAAGTGCGTGTAAGTGCATGTGAACTCGAGTCAGTGCGTGTAAGTGCGTGTAAGTGTGTGTAAGTGTGTGTAATTACGTGTAAGTTCGTGTAAGTGCGTGTAAGTGCATGTGAGTGTGTGTGAGTGTGTGTAAGTACGTTTAAGGTTGTGTAAGTGCGTGTACGTTTGTGTAAGTGCGTGTAAGTGTGTGTACATTTGTGTCAGTGCGTGTAAGTGCTTGTCAGTGCATGTAAGTGTGTGTACGTGTGTGTAAGTACGTGTAAGTTTGTATAAGTTTGTGTAAGTGTATGTAAGTGTGTGTAAGTTCATGTAAGTGCATGTAAGTGTGTGTGAGTTTGTGTTAGTGTGGGTAAGTGGGTGTAAGTGTGTGTAAGTGCTAAAAGTGTGTGTAAGTACGTTTAAGTGCGTGTAAATACGTGTGAGTATGTGTAAGTGCGTGTAAGTGGGTGTAAGTGCGTATAGCTTGGTGTAAGTGCATGTTAGTGCGTGTACGTTTGTATAAGTCTGTGTAAGTGCGTGTAAGTAACTGTATGCTTGTGTCAGTGTGTCTAAGGGCATGTAAGTGCATCTAAGTGCGTGTAAGTGCGTGTAAGTGCATGTAAATTCGTGTAAGATTGTGTTAGTATGTGTAAGAGCGTGTATGTGCGGATACGTGCGTGTCGTTGCGTGTAAGTGCGTGAATGTGCGTGTAAGTTTGTGCGAGTGCGTGTAAGTATGTATAAGTGTCTGTAAGTGCGTGTAAGTGTATGTAAGTGCATACAAGTACGTGTAAATGCGTAGAAGTGCGTGTAAGTGTGTGTAAGTGCGTGTATGTGCGTGTAAGGGCGTGTAAGTATGTGTAAGTGCGTGTAAATGCATGTAAGTGCGTGTCAGTACGTGTAATCATGTGTAAGTACATGTATGTGTGTGTAAGTGTGTGCAAGTGCAGACAAGTACGTGTAAGTGCGTGTAATTGCGTGTAAGTATGTGCAAGTGCCTGTAAGTGCATGTAAGTGCATCTAAGTACGTATAAGTGTGTGTAAGAGCGTCTAAGTGTGTGTAAGTTTACGTAAGTGCGTGTAAATGTGTGTACGTACGTGTAAGTGTGTGTAAGTACGTGTAAGTACGTGTAAGTACGTGTAAATTTGTGTAAGTGCGTTTAAGTACGTATAAGTAAGTGTAAGTGCGTTAAAGTGCGTGTAAGTATGTATAAGTGCGTGTAGGTACATGTAAGTGCGTGCAAGTGCGTTTAAGTACGTGTAAGTGTATGTGAAGTATGTGTAAGTGTATGTAAGTACGTATAAGTACGTGTAAGTGTGTGTAAGTGTATGCAAGTACATGCAAGTGTGTCTAAGTATGTGTAAGTACGTGTAAGTGCGTGTAAGTACGTGTAACTTTGTGTAAGTACATGTAAGTGCGTGTTAGTACATGTAAGTGTGTGTAAGTACGTGTAAGTGCGTGTAAGTACGTGTAAGTGCGTGTAAGTGCATGTAAGTGCGTGCCACTGTATGCCAATGCGTGCCAGTACGTGTAAGTTTTTGTAAGTGTATGTAAGTGTGTGAAAGTGCGTGTAAGTACATGTAAGTGTGTGTAAGGGCATGTAAGTGCGTGTAACTGTGTGTAAGTGTGTGTAAGTTCGTGTAAGTGCGTGTAAGTACGTGTCAGTGGGTGTAAGTGCGTGTAAGTGCGTATAAGTGCATGTAAGTTTGTGTGAGTTGTGTCAGTGCGTGTAAGTGTGTGTAAGTGCATGTAAGTGCGTGTAAGTTCCTGTGAGTGTGTGTAAGTGCGTGTAAGTGCGTGTATGCACGTGTAAGTTTGTGTAAGTACGTGTTAATGCATGTATCTTTGTGTAATTCCGTGTAAGTACGTGCAAGTGCGTGTAAGTGCGTGTATGTATGTATAGGTGCGTGGAAGTGTGTGTAAGTGCGTGTAAGTTTTTACAAGTGTGTGTAAGTACGTGTAAGTGTGTGTAAGTGTGTGAGAGTGTATATAAGCGCATGTAAGTGCATGTAAATGCATATAAGTGCATGTAAGTGCGTATAAGTGTGTGTAAGTGCGTGTAAATGCGTGTAAGTGCGTGTAAGTGCGTGTAAGTGCGTGTAAGTATGTGTAAGTGCTTGTAAGTGCGTGTAAGTGCGTGTCAGTGTGAGTAAGTGCATGTAATTATGTGTAAGTGCATGTAAGTATGTGTAAGTTTGTGTAAGTACGTGTAAGTGCGTGTAAGTGCGTGTAAGTGCGTGTAAGTGCGTGTAAGTGCGTACAAGTGTGTGTAAGAGTGTGTAAGTGCGTGTAAGTGTGTGGAAGTGCGTGTAAGTGTGTGGAAGTGTGTGCAAGTGCAGGAAAGTATGTGTAAGTGCATGTAAGTACGTGTAAGTGCGTGTAAGTGTGTGTAAGTGCGTATACGTATGTGTAAGTGCATGTTAGTGTGTATAAGTGCGTGTAAGTACGAAGAAGTGCGTGTAAGTGCGTGTAAGAACGTGTAAGTTCATGTAAGTGCGTGTAAGTGCGTGTAAGTATGTGTAAGTACGTGTAAGTGTGTGTAAGTGCGTGTAAGTGCATAAACGTTCGTGTACGTTTGTGTAAGTACGTGTAAGTATGTGTAAGTTCGTGTAAGTGCATGTAAGTGCGCGTAAGTGCGTGTGAGTTCATGTCAGTGCGTGTTAGTACGTGTAAGTGTGTGTAAGTGCGTATGATTGCGTGTAAGTTCGTGTTAGTGCGTATAAGTGCGTGTGAGTGCGTATGAGTGTGTGTAAGTGTGTGTAAGTGTGTGGAAGTGTGTGTAAGTGCGTGTAAGTGCTTGTAAGTGCTCCTAAGTATGTGTACGTATGTTCAAGTACAAGTAAGTTTGTGAAAGTTCGTGTAAGTGCATGTAAGTGCGTGTGAGTTTGTGTCAGTGTGTGTAAGTGCGTGTAAGTGCGTGTTAGTGCGTGTAAGTGTGTGTAAGTACGTATAAGTGCGTGTAAGTATGTGTGAATGCGTGTAAGTGCGTGTAAGTGTGTGTAAGTGTGTGTAACTTTGTGTAAGTGCATGTAAGTGCATGTACGTTCGTGTAAGTCCGTGTAAGTGCGTGTAAGTACGTGTAAGTGCGTGTAAGTGTGTGTAAGTGTGTGTAGGTGCATGTAAGTGCGTGTAAGTGTGTGCAAGTGCATGCAAGTGGGTGTAAGTGCGTGTAAGTGTGTGTAAGTACGTTTAAGTTTATGTAAGTGCATGTAAGTATGTGTAAGTATGTGTAAGTACGTGTAAGTATGTGAAAGTTTGTGTAAGTGCGTATTAGTACGTGTAAGTGCGTGTAAGTATGTGGTAGTGCGTGTAAGTGCGTGTAAGTGGGTGTAAGTTTGTGTACGTACGTGTAAGTGCGTGTAAGTGCGAGTAAGTACGTGTAAGTGCGTGTAAGTGTGTGTAAGTGCATGTAAGTGCATATAAGTGTATGTAAGTACATGTAAGTGTGTGTAAGTGTGTGCCAGTGTGTGCCAGTACGTGTAAGTTTGTGTAAGTGTGTGTAAGTGCGTGTAAGTGCGTGTAAGTGTGAGTAAGTGTATGTAAGTATGTGTAAGTACGTGTAAGTGTGTGTAAGTGCGTTTAAGTGCATGTAAGTGTGTGTAAGTATGTGTAAGTGCGTGTAAGTGCGTGTAGGTTTGTATACGTTCGTGTTAGTGCGTATAAGTGTGTGTAAGTTCGTGTAAGTACGAGTAAGTGCATGTGAGTTTGTGTCAGTCTGTGTTAGTGTGTGTAAGTGTGTTTTAGTACGTGTAAGTGCGTGTAAGTATGTATAAGTACGTGTAAGTGTGTGTGAGTATGTTTAAGTACGTATGTGTGCGTGTAAGTACGTGTAAGCTCGTGTAAGTGCATGCAAGTAAGTGTTCTTTGTGTAAGTGTGTTTAAGTGTGTGTAAGTGCGTGTAGGTACGTGTAAGTGCGTGTAAGTGCGTGTACTTGCGCATACGTTTGTGTAAGTTTGTGTAAGTTCGTGTAAGTGCGTGTAAGTTTGTGTCCGTACGTGTAAGTGCGTGTGAGTTCGTGTCAGTGCGTATAAGTGCATGTAAGTGTGTGTAAGTACGTGTAAGTTTGTGTAAGTATGTGTGAGTGCAAGTAAGCGCATGTGAGTGTGTGTAAGTGCGTGTAAGTACATGTAAGTGCATGTAAGTTTATGTAAGTGTGTATAAGTGCGTGTACGTTTGTGTAATTTTGTGTAAGTGTGTATAAGTGCGTGTACGTTCGTGTAATTTTGTGTAAGTTCGTGTCAGTGTGTGGAAGTGTGTGTCAGTGCTTGTAAGTGCATGTTAGCGCATGTAAATACGTGTAAGTGCATGTGAGTATGTGTAAGTGTGTCTAAGTGCATACAAGTACGTGTAAGTGCGTGTAGGTACGTATAACTTTGTGTAAGTACGTGTAAGTGCGTGTAAGTGCATGTAAGTGCGTGTAAGTGTGTGTAAGTGCGTATAAGTACGTGTAAGTTTGTGGAAGTGGGTGTAAGTACGTGTAAGTGCGTGTAAGTGCGTGTAAGTGCGTGTAAGTGCGTGTAAGTGCGTGTAAGTGCGTGTAAGTGTGTGTACATGTATGCAAGTGCATGCAAGTGCGTGAAAGTACATGTAAGTGCATGTAAGTGCGTGTAAGTGCGTGTAAGTGTATGTAAGTACGTGTAAGTACGTGTAAGTGCATGTAAGTGCGTGTAAGTACGTGTGAGTGCGTGTAAGGGCATATGAGTACGTGTAAGTACGTGTAAGTGCATGTAAGTGCGTGTAAGTTTGTGTAAGTGCATGTAAGTGTGTGTACATTCGTGTAAGTGCATGTAAGTAAGTGTAAGTGCGCATAAGTGGGTGTAAGTTTGTGTGAGTACGTGTAAGTGTGTGTAAGTGCGTGTAAGTGCATGTGATTACGTGTAAGTGCATCTAAGTGCATGTAAATGCGTGTAGGTGCGTGTGAGTATGTGTAAGTGTGTAGAAGTGTGTCCAAGTGCGTGTAAGTGCGTGTAAGTACGTGTGAGTGTGTATACGTTCGTGTAAGTGCGTGTAAGTGTGTGTAAGAGCGTATACGTGCGTGTAAGTGCGTGTAAGTGCGTGTAAGTGCGTGTAAGTGCATGTAAGTGTGTGTAAGTTTGTGTAAGTACGTGTAAGTGTGTGTAAGTGTGTGTAAGTGCGTGTATGTACGTGTAAGTGCGTGTAAGTTTGTGTAAGTGTGTGTAAGTACGTACAAGTACCTGTAAGTGCGGATAAGTGCATATAAGTGTGTGTAAGTGTGTGTAAGTGTGTGCAAGTACATGCAAGTATGTGTAAGTGCCTGTAAGCGCGTGTAAGTGCATGTAAGTGCGGGAAAGTGCGTGTACGTGCGTGTAAGTACTTGTAAGTACGTGTAAGTATGTGTAAGTACGTGTAAGTTTGTGTAAGTGCGTGTAAGTGCGTGTAAGTTTGTATCAGTGTGTTTAAGTGCGTGTAAGTGCATTTAACTGTGTGTAAGTGCATGTAAGTGCGTGTAAGTGTGTGTAAGTGCGTGTGAGTGTGTGTAAGTGCGTGTAAGTGCATGCAAGTATGTATAAGTGCGTGGAAGTGCATATAAGTTTGTGTAAGTGCGTGTAAGTGTGTGTAAGTGCTTGTAAGTGCGTGTAAATGCGTGTAAGTGCGTGTAAGAGCGTGTAAGTGTGTGTAAGTTTGTGTAAGTATGTGTAAATGCGTGTACGTACGTGTAATTGCGTGTAAGTACGTGTAAGTGCATGTAGGTTTGTGTAAGTGCATGTAAGTGTGTGTAAGTGCGTGTAAGTGTGTGTAAGTGCGTGTAAGTGTGTGTAAGTGCGTGTAAGTATGTGTAAGTGAGTGTAGTTGCGTTTAAGTGCGTATAAGTGTATGTGAAGTATGTATACGTGCGTGTAAGTACGTGTAAGTGCGTGTAAGTGCATGTAAGTGCATGTAAGTGTGTGCAAGTACATGCAAGTGCGTCTAAGTATGTGTAAGCGTGTGTAAGTACGTGTAAGTGTGTGTCACTTTGTGTAAGTACGTGTAAGTATGTGTAAGTGTGTGTCAGTGCATGTAAGTGCGTGTAAGTACGTGTAAGTGCGTGTAAGCGTGTGTAAGTGCGTGTAAGTGCGTGTAAGTCCGTGTAAGTGCGTGTAAGTATGTGTAAGTGAGTGTAGGTGCGTTTAAGTGCGTATAAGTGTATGTGAAGTATGTATACGTGCGTGTAAGTACGTGTAAGTGCGTGTAAGCGTGTGTAAGTGCGTGTAAGTGCGTGTAAGTCCGTGTAAGTGCGTGTAAGTATGTGTAAGTGAGTGTAGGTGCGTTTAAGTGCGTATAAGTGTATGTGAAGTATGTATACGTGCGTGTAAGTACGTGTAAGTGCGTGTAAGCGTGTGTAAGTGCGTGTAAGTGCGTGTAAGTCCGTGTAAGTGCGTGTAAGTATGTGTAAGTGAGTGTAGGTGCGTTTAAGTGCGTATAAGTGTATGTGAAGTATGTATACGTGCGTGTAAGTACGTGTAAGTGCGTGTAAGTACGTGTAAGTGTGTGTAAGCGTGTGTATGTACGTGTAAGTGTGTGTAAATGCATGTAAGTGCGTTTAAGTGCGTGTAAGTGTATGTAAGTGCGTGTAAGTGCGTGTAAGTCCGTCTAAGTGCGTGTAAGTATGTGTAAGTATGTGTAAGTATGTGTAGGTGCGTGTCAGTGTGTGTAAGTGCATGTACGTTCGTGTAAGTGCGTGTAACTATGTGTAAGTTTATATAAGTACGTTTAGGTGTGTGTAAGTGTGCGTACGTGTGTGTAAGTGCGTGTAAGTGTGTGTAAGTATGTGTAAGTGTTTGCAAGTGCATGCAAGTGCGTGTAAGTGCATGTAAGTGAGTGTAAGTGCGTATAAGTATGTGTAAGTGTGTGTAAGTATGTGTAAGTGCATATTAGTGTGTGTAAGTGCGTGTAAGTATGTGGAAGTACGTGTAAGTACGTGTAAGTGCGTGAATGTTCGAGTAAGTGTGTATAAGTTTGTGTAAGTGCGTGTAAGTGCGTATAAGTGCGTGTAAGTGCATCTAAGTGCGTGCAAGTGCGTGTAATTGCGTTTAAGCACGTGTACGTACGTGTAAGTGTGTATAAGTGCGTGAAAGTGCATGTAAGTTCGTGTAAGTTTGTGTAAGTGCGTGTAAGTGTGTGTAATTTCGTGTAAGTGTGTGTAAGTGCTATGAGTTTGTGTCAGTGGGTGTAAGTGCGTGTAAGTGTGTATAAGTGCGTGTAAGTACGTGTAAGTGCATGTAAGTATGTGTAAGTGCTTGTAAGTGTGTATAAGTGCGTGTAAGTACGTGTAAGTGCATGTAAGTATGTGTAAGTGCTTGTAAGTGTGTATAAGTGCGTGTAAATGCGTATATGTTTGTGTGAGTTTGTGTCGGTACGAGTAAGTGTGTGTAAGTGTGTGTAAGTGTGTGCAAGTGCGTGTAAGTGCGTGCAAGTGTGTGTAAGTGCGTGTAAGAGCGTTTAAGTGCATGGAAGTACGTGTAAGTATGTGGAAGTGCATGTAAGTTTGTGTACGTACGTGTAAGTGCGTGTACATTCGTGTAAGTGCGTGTACGTGTGTGTAAGTACGTGTAAGTGCGTGTACATGTGTGTAAGTAAGAGTAAGTGCATGTACGTTTGTGTAAGTTTGTGTAAGTGCGTGTAAGTGCGTGTACGTGCGTGTAGCTTTGTGTCAGTGCGTGTAAAGGCGTGTAAGTGCGTGTATGTACGTGTAAGTGCGTGTAAGTATGTGTAAGTACGTATAAGTGCATGTAAATGTGTGTAAGTGTGTGTAAGTGCGTGTAAGTGCGTGTAAGTACGTGTAAGTGCGTGTAAGCGCATATGAGTGTGTAAGTGTGTGTGAGTGCGTATAAGCACATGTAAGTGCGTGTAAGTGCGTGTAAGTTTGTGTAAGTGCGTGTAAGTGCGTGTACATACATGTAAGTGTGTGTAAGTGCGTGTAAGTGGGTGTAAGTGCATGTAAGTTTGTGTCAGTGCGTGTAAGTGCGTCTAAGTATGTGTAAGTTCATGTAAGTGCGTATTAGTGCGTGTTATTGCGTGTAAGTGTGTGTAGGTGCGTGTAAGTGCGTGTAAGTACGTGAAAGTTTGTGTAAGTGCGTGTAAGTATGTGTAAGTGCGTGTAAGTGTATGTAAGTGCGTGTAAGAGTGTGTAAGTGTGTGTAAGTGCGTGTAAGTATGTGTAAGTGCGTGTAAGTGTGTGGAAGTACGTATAAGTGTGTGTAAGTGTGTGTATGTACGTGTAAGTTTGTGTAAGTGCATTTATGTGTGTGTAAGTTCCTGTAAGTACGTGTAAGTGCGTGTGAGTTCGTGTCAGTTCGTGTAAGTGCATGTAAGTGCGTGTAAGTGCGTGTAAGTTCATGTAAGTGCGTTTAACTGCGTGTACATTTGTGTAAGTCCGTGTTAATGCGTGTAAGTACGTGTAAGTGCGTGTAAGTTTGTGTCACTGCGTGTAAGTTTGTGTGAGTGTGTGTAAGTGTGTGTAAGTGCGTGTATGTGTGTGCAAGTGCATACAAGTACGTGTAAGTACGTGTAAGTGCGTGTAAGTACGTGTAAGTACGTGTAAGTTTGTGTAAGTGCGTGTAAGTATGTGTAAGTGCATGTTAGTGCGTGTAAGTGCGTGTAAGTACGTGTAAGTGCGTGTAAGTACGTATACGTACGTGTAAGTGCGTGTAAGTGTGCTTGAGTTTGTGTCAGTGCGTGTAAGTGCGTGTAAGTTCATGTAAGTGCGTTTAAGTGCGTGTGAGTGCGTATAAGTGCATGTGAGCGCGTAAAAGTACATGTAAGTGTGTATAAGTGCGTGTACAGTCATGTAAGTACGTGTAGGTGTGTGTAAATGTGTGAAAGTGCGTGTAAGTGTAAGTAACTGTGTGTAAGTGGGTGTAAGTACCCGTAAGTACGTGTAAGTGTGTGTAAGTGCATTTATGTGTGTGTAAGTGCCTGTAAGTACGTGTAAGTGCGTGTAAGTACGTATACGTACGTGTAAGTGCGTGTAAGTGTGCTTGAGTTTGTGTCAGTGCGTGTAAGTGCGTGTAAGTTCATGTAAGTGCGTTTAAGTGCGTGTGAGTGCGTATAAGTGCATGTGAGCGCGTAAAAGTACATGTAAGTGTGTATAAGTGCGTGTACAGTCATGTAAGTACGTGTAGGTGTGTGTAAATGTGTGAAAGTGCGTGTAAGTGTAAGTAACTGTGTGTAAGTGGGTGTAAGTACCCGTAAGTACGTGTAAGTGTGTGTAAGTGCATTTATGTGTGTGTAAGTGCCTGTAAGTACGTGTAAGTGCGTGTAAGTACGTATACGTACGTGTAAGTGCGTGTAAGTGTGCTTGAGTTTGTGTCAGTGCGTGTAAGTGCGTGTAAGTTCATGTAAGTGCGTTTAAGTGCGTGTGAGTGCGTATAAGTGCATGTGAGCGCGTAAAAGTACATGTAAGTGTGTATAAGTGCGTGTACAGTCATGTAAGTACGTGTAGGTGTGTGTAAATGTGTGAAAGTGCGTGTAAGTGTATGTAACTGTGTGTAAGTGGGTGTAAGTACCCGTAAGTACGTGTAAGTGTGTGTAGATGTGTGTAAGTGTGTATAAGTGCGTGTAAGTTCGTGTAAGTACGTATACGTACGTGTAAGTGCGTGTAAGTGCGTGTAAGTGCCTTTATGTGCGTGTAAGTGCATGTAAGTACGTATAAGTGTGCGTAAGTGCATGTAAGAATGTGTCAGTGTGTATTAGTGCGTATAAGTGCGTGTCAGTACGTGTAAGTGCGTGTAAATTTGTGTAAGTGCGTGTAAGTGCGTGTAAGTTCATATAAGTGCTTGTAAGTGCGTGTGAGTGTGTGTGAGTGCGTGTAAGTGCGAGTAAGTGCGTGTAAATTCCTGGAAGTGCGTGTACGTGTGTGTACGTTTGTGTAAGTGTGTATAAGTACGTGTAAGTGTGTTTAAGTGCATGTATGTTTGGTAAGTGCGTGTAAGTGTGTGTAAGTGCGTGTAATTACGTGTAAGTGCATGTAAGTGCGTGTAGGTGCGTGTAAGTGCATGTTAGTGTGTGTAAGTGTGTGTGAGTATGTGCAAGTGCGTGTAAGTGCGTGTAAGTGCGTATAAGTGCATATACGTTTGTGTAAGTGTGTGTAAGTGCGTGTAAGTGCGTATAAGTACGTGTAAGTGTGTGTAAGTGCGTG
>SZWC01023064.1:14410-35060 GCA_023375785.1 Penium margaritaceum | reverse complement strand
AACCGCGGTTCCGGATCCAAGATTCTGGAACCGTCTTGGAACCGCGGTTCCTGAACCCAGGTCTATGGAGGGGATAATGAGTGGGGAGGGGGGATTGTTTGGGCTTTATTTGCTAATGTGGCACCCTTTGGTGGCCATGTGAGCACTACATTCACATACCATAGTACAACAGAGGAGTGTTGAAGAGCTTTTCCCTTCTCTTTTTGGAAAAAAAACATGATAGTGGCAGCTGATCATCCTTCATTTTCCTTGCGTACAAGGGGAAGTTCAGTAGAACCGTGACCAGAACCGCGGTTCCATGAGGAACCGCGGTTCCGGAACCGGAACCGCGGTTCCGGTTCGGAGCTGGAACCGGAACCGCGGTTCCGGTTCCATTCTCAGAACCGCGGTTCCGTACCGGTGTGCAGCCTTAGCCGGAAGCTCATTCCCACGGAAACGCGGTACACGACTAGTGATCAAGAACTCCTTGCAGTAGTACACGCTTTCAAGATGTGGCGTTGCTACCTTGAGGGTGCGGAAGGGGGTGTGACGTTCATGACCGACAATAATCCATTGGTATTTTTCCAAACGCAATCGAACGTGTCAAGAAGACAGGCGCGTTGGAGCGAATACCTGAGCCGATTCTCGTTCACATGGGAATATCGGCCAGGATGCATCAATGTGGCCGATCCACTAAGTCGACAGCCTGTGGAAATGAAAGCAACCGCCGAGGTCAGTGGGTATTTTATGGCCATTGCAACAGCAACAGTACAGCCACAAGATCCCCCTGCACCTCTGCGACAACCACCACGAGAGATTGTCCATTACAAAAGTTTTTTAAACATGATCCGGATGGGATACTGTGTGGATTCTTGGTTTCAAGACTCTCAAAATCTAGACAAGTACGGTTGAGTGGAGGCCACAGGAATCTTCTGGCACAGAGAACAAGTTGTTGTGCCAAGCTCGGGAGACCTTTGAGCAAAGGTTATCTCCCTGTTCCACGACCCGCCGGTCGCAGGTCATATGGGACCCCGAAAGACCGGACAGGCACTCTCGGACCACTATTGGTGGCCAGGATGGAGTATCGATGTCCGTAAGTATTGCATGACATGCCATCCATGTCTTTAGAACAAGGCTAGTGACAAGAAGCCTGTTGGACTCCTCCCACAGCTTCCCATTCCTAGGACTCCATGGGAGTGCATCAGCATGGAATTCATTACTCATCTTACGGACACGGCCCGTGGCCACGATGCAATACTGGTGGTTGGGAATCTTTTGACGAAGATGACACACTTCATTCCTACAACCACTGACGTGAACGCAGAGGAGACCGCTCGTCTTTTCTTTGAGGGTGTCGTAAAGTACCATGGCTTGCCGTTGCGTATTATCTCCGATCGAGATAAAAAACTTGCTAGTAAGTTCTGGCAAAAGATGCACGAGTACTTTGGCAGTGAGTCACAAATGTCAGTAGCATTTCACCCTCAAACTGATGGACAAACAGAGCACATGAATCGCACTCTGGAGAAGATGCTCCACATGTACGTGGACCCTGCCATGCATGATTGGGACGAATTCCTAGCACTGACAGAGTTTTCGGTGAACAACTCGGTGAACGAGTCCACACGGTTCACAACGTTTGTGTTGAACAGTAGTCGGCATCCAGTGGTACCCTCTTCATTGGTGAAGAGTGAGAGCACCGAAGGGCAGGTTCCTTCCACTCAAGCCTTTGCTGAGCGCATCGACTCCTTGTTACAGGAGACAAGGGGTCACCTTCAAGCAGCTCGGTAGTGACAAAAGGCATATGCCGACAAAGGTCACCGGGAAGTTTCGTTTGACATCAATGACAAAGTGTTGCTTAGCACAAAAAACCTTCGGCTGAAGTCGCCAAGGGCAAGAGAACTTCTACCGAAGTGGATTGGGCCATTTCCCATTGTGGCACGCATCGGGCCAGTGGCAAACCGATTGCTACTTTTGCCGAGTATGAAGATACATGACGTGTTTCATGTGAGCCTGCTGGCTCCATACACGGCAGACAGAACCGTTCAGCCACCGCCAACAGTCCTTGCTGCCGACGGCCAATACAAGGTCCTTTGCCTACTCCAGCACCGAGAGCAAACTCTTCGGTCACGCGTTGTTAGGGAGTACCTCCTTCATTGGGCCGGTTGTGGACCTGAACATAATTCATGGGAACCCGAATCTCGGTTGCCTACGGGGGTGGTCAACGAGTACTGGAGCGAGCTTGCAGCTCGCACAGATCGACGCGTGGCAGGAGGTACCACCTGAATGCGGAAAAAGTGAACAACATTCTCACAGGGCAGCATTCATGGACAGCAACCACAGGAGGTTGGGGACGCCCAACATGGTTGTCGTGCGGATGCTCCAGCCTAAAGGGGGGAGGCCGCTAGCCGTGTTGACCTACAAGCTGCAGCTTAGGTCTATGTACCATGTACGTGTTCATGTCTAGCTGGTGATTGAAGTTATTAACTTTCTATCAAAATGTTGATGACCCACTAACTGACAATCCTGCTTGTTGTTCATGATCCGAGACGGTTCATAATAAGTGGGGAGGCATGTAGCGGGAGGGCCGGTTCGGCCCTCCCTCCTTGCTGAAGCAAGGGGTGGTTGCGCACCACCCCTCGCATCAACGACGGCTGGCTGGCAGCCAGCACTTCGCTGGCCGCCGGCCAGCTCGCTGCTGGCCGGCTAGACGGCCGGCGGCCGGCCAAGCAACTGGCCGGCCACCGGCTGGCCAGCCGCCAGGCGCCGATCGCGGCCTCAGCCCGATCGGCGGCTGAGAGGCCACGAGGGCCTCGAGGGCAAGGCCTCGTGGCCTCGTGCCCTCACCCCCCCCCCCCCCCCCCCCGCCCTCCTTGCAAAACAAGCAAGCGAGGACGAGGGATAGGCAGAGCGAGGGTGAGGTTGAGAGAGCTGGCGCAAAATTGCCAGCGTGCCTCGCACACGACGATTTTGCGCCAGAACAACAAAACATAAATCGAAGTTTGTTCGCGACGAACTTCGACATAAAATAAACAGAATAACTTGTGCGAACACACGAGTTCAAGGTAAAAGTCCCCGGTTTGGGTCCCAAAACCAGGGGTTTGGTTAAGAACGGAAATGGGCCTCCGGAGACTCGAAATTTTCGAGTCTCCCTGCTCTGGGTCGTTGATGATGATTGCCCCTCAGTGCTGCGAAGGGGGTAAGCCCCCTGACGCAGACTGAGAACGCCATTTTGCAAACTCCGACGACGACTTGAGAGCAGGAGCTAGAGACTCAGCCTGTTACAATGTATAGGTATATGTGTATGTATATGTTTATCGAAGTTTATATGTATATGTATACATATACGTAAATGTGTTTTTAAAAATTTGTATAAATGTGTATGTATTTCTTTGTGTACATGTATTTGTATACATATATATGTATACCCATTTGTATGTGCATACGTACATGTGTGTGTATGTTTATATAAATGTTTTTTAATATGTTTATTTGTGTGTATGTATATTTGTATTTAGATTTTTATCCATATTCATAACTATATGTAAATTTTATGACCATGCCAGGTGTCATGTATATGCATGTCCATATGTAAATTGATTCGTGTATGTATATTTAAGACACGTCTAGTGGAGAACTTATGTTTATGTCAGCGCTATACTAGTCATATGTCGCGAGAAAGCAGCGTTTCAAGAATTTTTCCCGTAGCGGTTTTTGCGTCCTGCAAGTCTTCGTGGGGTCTGGTTGTGTCGGGGCGACGGGGCGTGCTGGGTGAGCATGGGAGGGGGGGGGGTGGGGTGGGGGTGGGGGTTGACGTTCGAACGATGATGCCTCGTTTGTACTGTGGGGGAAGGGGGGGAGGGGGGGGCGTCTCGTTCGTTTGGTGATGCCCCACATCCGAAAGATGATGTCCTCGCAGGCCTCAGCAGATGTCGTCATCCGTAAACCCAAATCCTCCAAATTCCGTTGAAAACATTGGGGCGACGTAGCCATGATTCTCAGAATGGGGGCAAGTTGGGAAACTAATAAAAAATGGCGCCGACCTAGCCAGCAGTTTGTCGAATGGGGGCGACGTAGCCATTTGTTCTCAAAATGGGGGCGTCTCAGACATGGTCGGCCAAAAATGGGGGCGATCGGGAAATTAGCCAAGTCCTCGCTCGTGATCAATTTGGGTTTAAGCTTGTGATGTGTGGACACACCTTCTGAGGAAAATATCAACCTTTCGGACACGATTGATGAACACCAGGGTTCTGGGTAGCGTACCCATACCAGAAACAGGATGAACCTTAGTTGAAGGTTCATCTATGGGCATAACTAAGCCCGTGTTCGGGATCGACGGTTCCAGTCTCACAAAAATGAGGGTTTTTTAAGCTAAAGGTACAACCATCGGCTGCATCACCACAAACTCTTTGAGCTGGACGCAACGAGGCGAGAAGGTTGGTTAGAACTTGCGGGCACTTGCGATTGCGCCAAATCTGAGCTTTGGAACAAAAAACAAGTCAATGCACTCTGGATGCATTTTACCGATTCTGTCTCTTGGTTGGCCTACTTGGTATTTCTCCCAATGTGCAGTGTCAGTGTGTCACGTGGCTTGAACAGGTCCTAGCCTATGGTGTGACGTATGGGATGAGTTGAGGGTCAGACACCCTCAACTACCGCGGTTTTGGACCAATGGGCCAAGGATTCCATAAGTTTCCTACATTTACTATCAAAGCGCCGGGGTTCAACACCAATTTTGGACACCGAGGGCGGGTCCATTCCTTTTTCGGGGGAATGTAGCGCCAGTGTGCCACATGGCTCAAACAGGTCCTGACCTGTGGGGCAGCAGATGGGATGAGTTGAGGGTCAGAGCACCTCAACTACTATGGTTTTGGCCGAGTGGGCCAAGAGTTCCATCCGTTTGCTACACAACGTCTGAACGTCTGCACTGTGGAAAATGGAAGAATCAATGTCAATGTCTGAAATGAAGTTGTGCATCTTAAAACAAAACAAATCTTCCATACTTAGGTCATATAGCTTCTATAGTTCATTCTATGCACATCTATGCATGAGGACCAACGAAGAAATCGATTGCAATCTCAAACGCGCATCAAGAGAGATTACGCTCAGCTTGGATTTTTTTCATGAAATCAGGGAAGATTCCCAGCATAACATGATGCAAAAAAAACCAAAACTTGAGGGGTGAGAAGTATTACATAACTTATCCAACACCTTCCCCTCTCTACAACAAGATCAAAAAGTAAAACCACTGATTGAGCCAATTTCTTTGAAAACATCGTGACCATTATCTCAATCAAAGCTTCATTTCAACCCCTCTAACGGATATTTTAAGGATGAAAGTTGTACCCTGGGTGTTACGCTGACAGAAACGTATGTGGTTCACAAGGATGAGACGTGGGACAAAAGACAATTTGGGGTTTTTTAGGAAAATGGATTATATATGTTAAGTAGTATTTGTACTTCGATGACAAGTGCCGAGTGTGTCGAACACATCTGTACAATGCCGAGCATAAGAATGAGACATAAGTTGGGTCTTTGGCGCTCAAGCCGAGCGACACATGCCAGGTCACACCATGAGTGGTGGATTTGAGAAGCTCAACCGAGATGTTGGGGGGCTTCAAGAGTATCGTGACACGTCTTTACAAAAGTCAAGCGTTGTCGAGAAGTCAACCGAACGATATCAAAAGATCAATTTGGCTTGCGATACTCTTGTCGACCATTCTCAAAAGTGGTCAAATTTGTTGGAAGCTTCTAGACCAGGACACTACAGGTCGGGGTAGTTGGCCAAAATGCCCTCGGCCAGACAGCGGAAAAATGCTGAGGTCACCGCATAGTGAGCCATGAATGTAAAAACAAATGTCCACTCACGAGTTTTAGGAACTTGTGTACATCAGGGACATAACACGTCCCCCCTTTCAGCCGTAACGTCCCGGCGCACTAGCAGACGTAGGGCGGTGATGGCGACAGTAGCCGTCAATCAGATGTTCGATGTCTCGAAGGTTGTCGTAGGGTTCCCCCCTGTTGTGTACAATGTCGTAGCCATGCCAATTGACCAGATACTCGGTCATGTTTCCATGACATCGATGTCCAAGGATATCTTTAGTCACGTACTTTGTATCCCCGTCCACTTCTACAAGAGGTGGGGGTGCAATGTCTCTTCCAGGGAAGTTCTGACTGGGGTCCCGGTGGTGCTTGAATTTGCAGATGTGGAAGACAGAGTGGATTGTCATGGTGTCAGGGAGACAAAGTCAAGCAACAAATGGGGCATTCACTTGATGTCAAATGGTCCCAACGAGCAGAGTTTGAGCTTCGCGAAGTCCTATCTTCCGAGTTTGATGCTTGCCAAGCTGAGGAGGACGCAATCGCCAGCACTGAACACATTATTGATGCGATGCCGTTCGGCTGTACGTTTCATAATAGCTTGTGTCTTTGTGAGGGTCTTCTGTGTTCCCTCCCAGATGCTTGCAAAGTCCCGGCGGTGAATGTCAACCGTGTGATTGTTATTCTGGCTCTGTAATCAAGCCAGTGTGGTGAGAATTTCGTTGTACACTACTTTGGAAGGTGTTTCACCAGTTGCGATGGAAGTGGCGGAGTTGTATGCAAGTTCGACGGTCGGTAACTTTGCTGCCCAATCAGTGCCGTATGGCTCGCATAAGTTTTGGAGAAGTTGACAGAGCTCCTGGTTTCACCCCCTTTGTTCGTCGGTCTGAGAATGGAATGTTGCTGATAGCTGGATCTGATTGCCATATCATGTCAATAGTAAACACCAAAAACGGCAGGTGAAGCGACCGTCTCTGTTGCTGATGATGGTATGTGGTACTCCATGCAGCTGCACAATCTGATCTAGAAACAGCCGTGTTCTTCCTTCTGTGGGAACAGTGGTCGTTGTTGAGATGAGGTGCAGTGTTTTGGATCTGTCCACCACGAGGAGGATGGCGTCATACCCCTTGGGAGTGGCGGGCAGTCCCGTCACAAAGTCCATGCTGATGTTGGCTCACGGTTCTATCGGAACCGGTAGCGGTTCAAGTAGACCAAGTGGTCTCGTGCGACGAGTTTCTTGTCTATGAAAGGTATGGCATGACATTTAGAAGGTCGCCACGTCAGTCCGCATCTTTTCCCACCAGTAGTGTTTTACTAGCTTCTTGTCTTGTCCTTGCCAAAGTGCTCACCCGGACCGGTGTCGTGGCACGCCTCCAATATCATTTGTCGTAGTTCCTCGTTGGGAGGCACGAAGACCTAGCGAGGACATCATTGTCTCTAGTAGTGGTCGTCAAACCAAAACTTGGTCTTGTCGTTCCTGACAAACTCCTTGTAATCCTTCTCGAACAACTTCGCAAGGTTTGGGTCTTGGTCGACAAGCAACTTGCTCTTCTTAGCCATTAGATCCCATCGTTGACTTAGAGAATCCGCCGGACTTGGTTTTCCAAGCCGGTACTCGATATTGTAGTCAAATTTGGACTGGAGGAACTCCATCCATTGAGTTTGTTGACAGCTTAGATTTGGCTAGGTCTTAAGATATCTTAGGGCGTGGTGGTCAGTCCGGATGATGCATCGCCGGCATTCCAAGTAGCACCGCCATGTGTTCAATACATGCACAACTCTGTGCATCTCGTTCACGTACACCGCGTATTTCAGTTCCAGCCCACATAGTTCTTTTTGACATGTATGCGACCGTCTATATGCACTGTCGTTTTCCAAGAGGAGAACAGCTCTGATGGCTCGATCAAATGCATCAGAGGCCATGATGTAGTCCAATTTTGGATCTACCAATCGTAAGGCTTGCGCCAAGGTCAAAGAGTTTCTCAATGTATGACACGCTTCTTGCTCGTTGTCCCCCCAATTCCACTTTGTGGTTTTCTCGCTGAGATCGGGATGAGGCGTTGACACCCAGGGGTAATCCTTTATGAATAGATGGTAGTAGTTGGAGAAGCCCAAATATACCCGGACATCCCAAACCATTGTGGAAACAACCCTTTAAACTCTTTGATGGCTTCCGTGAACTCTTTCAAAAAATTTGAAAACTTTTCAAGAGTTGTTGTCATTCATGTTGCTTCTACAGTCGCGATTTCTTCCGCTTCCCTTGCTTCCACGTGGACTGGCCACCCTTGAGCTCCACATTTCAGGTACCACTTGGCCAGGTCCAAAGATATCAGTTGGCCTTTTGTGGCTCTTGTAACTTCCTCTGCTGTTTCCACCACTGCTGCTTCCCGTAAACGTCGATGTGTCATGGGTCCCTTGACCAGAGATAGGTGACGCTTTCTTCCATTCATGTTGACATAGACTGCTCAGTTTCTCTAGTCAACCTAAAGATTGTGCCAGTTCAAGAAATCTTGTCCGAGGATGATTTTTTGGTCGCTCGTTGGGCAAGTCCAACAGACCGTTGTGTTGTGCAGATCTCCAATTTGCAGTCAGGCTGGTTCACAAAGTCGATGGATGTACAGTCGTTCATGGACAGATTTCCCTTCAAAAGCTCCTAGTTTGGTCTACAAACCCAGCTTCCAAACCATGTCGCTGTTGATAGAACTGTGAGAAGCTCCTCCATCAAGTAGTGCCAGTACCGTTTTGCAACTTGTACAACCCCTTGGTTGCTCTCATAGTAGTATCACCGGTTGGTCGTCCTTATACCCCTCGTCAAACTTTACGGCCTCAGGAACCCTTGTCTACGATGATGTGAGACGCTTCGATGGGCGATCGGTCGGCGCAAATTTTTCTCACCAGATAAGAGCCTTGCCGCCTGCTCCTGTCCTCCGTTGTTTCCCGACCCTTCACTCATTTCCTTTGACATTCCTCCCCCTTTTGGCCCACTGAAGCCACTTTTGACAGAAACTCAAGATATGACCTATTTTTTGCAGGCCGAGTGGAGCCGTTGATCTTGTTGATCAAAACCATTGATTTCCATCGGAGATGAGGTTTCCGTTGACTACGACTTTCATCCACCACAATAAGGATTGTGCCTTTGGGGTAACTTGCCGTTGGATTCCTACATCCGTGCATTATAGTTGACGCTTTCGATGTAGTCAAGCGCTACGATCATTTGCGGGAGATCATGTTGGATATGAAAAATGGCAATTGCTCGCCCAACATCTTACTTCAAGCCATTGTTGTAGTACAAGAATAGTACATCGGGAGTGAGTTCATTGCCGTTCATGATTTCTTGGAAACGTTGAGTGTACTGTCATGCTAGACTACTGACACAAACGTTGGAGTCTGTACCGCACGTCAATTTTCTCGTTTTGCTGTCCAAAGCGAGCAAGTGTAGCACGCACAAAGTCGCTCCATGCCTCCGATGACGTCAGGGATTCATGCCACGCTAGATTAATGTGCTCGAAGGGTAGTAAGCCTATGGTCCACGATATTAGAGTGGTCGCGAGAGCCGTTGATGCTACTTCGCTGGTCTCCTAGTGCCGTTGGATGGCCTTTAGATCAGACTTTTGAGAGTTACTAGTCTCGGTGCCTGGGTTCTCCAAAAAAGGGCCTAGAATCCTATAGGGCATATTTATGAGGTTTCAAGTTCATGTTCTCACAAGAGACGAATGCTATTCACTCGTAGCTTGTGACCGTTCAGCTGCAACTGGCCCTTTAGCTTTCAAGTGCTGCCTCTAACACTCGGACCTTAAAGTGTACATTTTACATCGTCACTGAGGTTCCTCACTGAGATGGCATCCAGGGAGGATGCCTTGTGGTTCAAGCTACATCCAAATCCTATCTCCAGCACTTGGTGCACTACTCAGCTTAAACAACTACAACACCTACTACTACTATGCATCTGGTTTTCAGACATAGTTTGAGTCAGCTCTGTGGATTTTGATCCTTGTACATACTTCTCCATGTGATGTACATATATGAGTACGTGCTAACTAATTGTATGTGCTAAATATTGTGTTTAATTTTGCTTTCACCCATCAATGTTCCAGTTTTCCTGACATGGTATCAAAGCAGGGTGACGGCCTTCGACCAACAAAAACAGACACAAGGAACTCAAGGAACTCCAGGAATTCCAGGATGCTGAATGTAACAGGCTCATCACCCAGGGAACATGGGAACTTATCAAACTCCCTCCAGGGCAGCGGACTGTTTGAGTAAAGTGGGTCTTCCATGTGAAGACCAACACAGATGGCAGCCTCTACAAGTTCAAAGCTCGCCTTGTTGCAAAAGGTTTCACACAAATACCCGAGAAAGGCGTCTTTAGCACCCCGCTCCAGTGATCTTTTACACTACACCATGAATGATGGCTCCTCCTGGCAACAATGAGCGATTGGGAGATTCTGTGGGTCGAAGTCAACAACGCATTTCTCATTGGAAAAATGGAAAAAACAATTTACATGAAGCAGCCAGAGGGGTATGCTGATGGCACTACGCAAGTTTGTAAGCTTGTCAAAAGCCTCTAGGGACTGAAACAAAGTCCCCTCCTCTGGCACCAAAAACTACAAAATATCCGCGACAACCTCAACTTCACTGCTTCATACTATGACGACTACCCTTTTCTGTATCAAGACCCATCCACATCATCACCAGTCTGCTATGCCCTCGTCTACGTCGACAACATCCTCATCACTGGATGCAACAAAGACCTTACAATAGGAATAGAAAAGACAATGGCCACTGCAGTAAACGTCAAAGTCATGCCAGACGTGATTTTCTACCTCCGCATGAACATCGATCGCAATCGCGAAGCACGTGCCATCAGCCTCGGGCATCAAACTTACGACAAGAAAATCGTGAACATTTCAAATCTTCTGAAAACATCTACGACACCCAACTATCTCTGCAACCATTTGCATGACAACAAAGTGATCAAGGTCCTTTGGATGAAACAACCTATCTTTTGCTCGTCGAATTCCTCATGCACGCAACAAGCTGTACTCGACCCGACCTACAGTTCGCAGTTGGACCTCTGGCTTCCTACATCAAATCTCGTCCCCAGAGAAAGTACAATGAGTTGACTCATGTGCTATGATACTTCAAAGCACCATCTATGTTGCTGCAATTATGGCATTAACACTTCTCTACAGTTGCAGTGCTATAGTGACGCCGACTTTGGTGGACAGCCTGACGATGGTTGCAACATTACATGCTACATTTGCCTGCTTGGAGGTGCGGCAATCTTTTGATCTAGAAAGATGCTGGCTCACATCACACTCTGCAGCACCAAGGCAGAGTATGTGGCTGTCACAAAAGCGGCGTGAGAAATCACCTATCTACAAAACCTCCTCGAAGAGGTTGGTTTTTCGTAAAAGGGATCTATGCCCCTGTTTGTGGAAAACCAGTCTACAATCAGCCTTTCTAACTCAATACAGTTCAATAGTCTCACCAAGCACATCAACGTCAAGGGACACTAGATCCGCTCCAAGGTCCTTGACGGTACCGTCAATCTACTCTTCATTCGCGGAGAAAGACGAGTCATTGATTTTCTCACAAAATGCGTCAACAAAGGAAAAGATGCTCTCTGCATCTGAAAAATTGGACTCCATGGAGAAGGGCCACTCACCTCCACTGTGTTATTCATGTACGTTTGAAGCAACCCGTACACCACGTTTGGGATCCCGAACTCATACATTGGACGAGCTCACGTGCGCATTGCCTCCTCTAGACTTGGGATCTCAAGTGGTGGGATGAACACGATGTCCCTCATCAGAGGGATTATTCACTCCATCCTTGAAGAACATTTGGCGCCCCATTGTGACACGACCCCAAACATAAGAAAACCTCACTATGGGAGTTCAACTTGCGAAAGTGGATATCACGGATGAAAACGGCTTTGTGGGGAGACAAGATAACTGAGCCACATTTTCTGGCATTTATGGTGGAGTTGGGATCTTCAACTAAGCCTCCTGGTGCCTCACCAGTCAAAGGAGGCACCCCTATGGTCACTGTTTTGGAGGTTATTACTAATCCCTGGCTTCCTCCTGCCAAAATGTAGCCAGAAAAACCACTTGAGGCAGTTTTCCACCAAACTGGAAATGTTTCAGCTTTAAAGAAACTGCTTCTTGCGTTTCTGGGAACATCACCGGTGAGCAAGTCTAAAAAAATCATCCAACTCGCTCGTGACATGGCCCAGGACAATTCAATTGCGCAATCCGCCCCGAAAAAGTGGCCGCGGATCTAACAGCCACGAGAGACTGCTTGCCAACTCGTTTATCCATGAGCAACGGCCCCGGTCAACCGGTGGGTGGCTTCCGACCGTCGGGTGGCTTGCCGATGGTTGATTCATTGCTCGACCATGGCGCAACCCCACTCACAGTTTCCAAGGAAACTGCAAAATTCGCAGTTCTAACGAATACTACCAGGATCACAGTATCCGCTCAAGCTGCAAAGCAAGGGGGAGGGGACCTGTTTTGTCAGCCCCTCTCGCTTACAGCATTGTTGAAGACTGCGAGGCCCCAAATTCATCTACACGCACTACGCACTTTCTTGTTTTGGGCACAAATCATGCTTCTTCTTTTGCGAAGACTACGAAAATGCCCTCCTCCTCCAGTATCGACACTTCTTATGCCAAAGATCCACAAAACCCCAACTCCACCTTCCAGAGCGTTTGTCAAGTGGGACAACCCTCTACCATGTCCAACCAAGGCGTTCTGGAACTCCTCATCCTCCCGTTCTCCCGACCAAATCTCCTCACCTCCTCCATCTTGCCTTCTGACAACCACTTCCATCTCAACAACCTCCTCGTCCCCACCAAAAATGAAGATCCTTGATATCCTCTTCCTCTGAATTTCCCAACCATCTTCAACTGAGGGGGGGTGTTGAGATTTACCAGTCTCAACGGTCGAGTTCTCCTAAAAAAGGGCCTGAAATCCTACGGGGAATCTTTCTGAGGTTTCAGACTCACTGGCAGCTTGTGACCCTTCAAC
Source organism: Penium margaritaceum (assembly GCA_023375785.1). NCBI lineage: Eukaryota > Viridiplantae > Streptophyta > Zygnematophyceae > Desmidiales > Peniaceae > Penium > Penium margaritaceum. The sequence continues at coordinate 22,233 of SZWC01023064.1, read as the reverse complement.
TACCAGTGGCCCTTTAGCTTCCTGGTGACCCTTCATCGTCCCAGATGCCCTTCAGCTTGCCTAGAGGATTATACAACTACCCAGGTAGTTATGTAAGCACCCAAGTGGTTATGCAACCACCCAGGAGGTTGTGCAACTCCCTGTAACCTGCCAACCAGGAGCATCCAAGGGGGTACCTGCCTCAAGACTACTTGAAGGACCATCAAGTCACTCCGTCTTCAGTTGTCAACAGAAGCAGCCGACCATCAGACACTCCAAGCCCTTCCGTCCAGATCTCCAAGTGCTACCTCCAGCACTTGGACCTTTTACAGTGTACAACATACATCGTCATTGAGGTTCCTCGTTGAGAAGGCATCAAAGGCGGACACCTTGTGGTTCAAGATACATCGAATTCTTGTCTCTAGCACTTGGTGTACTACTCAGCTTGTACAGCTACAACACTTACTACTACTACTACGCGTATGGTTTCTATACTTAGTGTGAGTCATCTATGTGGATTTAGATCCTTGTTCAATCTTCTCCATAGGATGTATGTGTATGAGTACATGCTAACTAATTGTGTGTGCTATATCTTGTATACAATTGTACTTTCACCCATCAGTGTTAGAGTCTTCTTGGCACGGACCACCAACTCAAAGACGTGCCACGCAAAAGCAAGGCCGTGAGGTCAATACTTTTTTTGTCGTCATTGCTCCAGTAGCAATGAAGTACACCGCTAAACTCATCAGCCAAATCCTGACCGTCACTCCCTTGGAGTTTGTGGGATCGAATGGCTCAGGGAGTGTTGGTAGAATCTGGAGTTCACTCCAGAGTTGTAGATTTCACTCGGTGAGCACAGCTTCATGCGCATGAGAATCTTGAAGCTCCTCCAACATGCGCTGTTGGAGTAGATGGTTGTTGAGGCTCTCGAGTCAAACTTCTGGTCGAAGCCTTTCATAAAGGCTTCAGAATTTCAGTTTTTCTTTCATATTGCATCTACTTCTCCCAAGACTAGACCTGAAGTTGTGTGTTTTTCATGNTAATAATATGGACAAATGATGGGTGGATCGATTTTGCAATGCCAAGCAAAACGTAGACGGTGAACACGAAGAACTTCTGGGGAAAATGACCAACCTAAAAATTGATACACTTGAGATATCTATAACCAGATTTAACTATTGAAGACAAGTTTTGGAACTGTAGAGCACATACATACAAGTGAAAAAACAAAAATGAGCCATACGTGGGGTCTTTAGCACTAGAGGAGAGCGTCACATGCAATGTTGTGTTCCAAGTATTTCATTGAAAAACATTTCCCAAAATGATACTCGATAATATTGAGTAGCATGTGTGTGAAAATCAATAAGTTTTACTATGTGGGCTTAATACATTATAGGATTGATATGGTTTATGATGTATCACTTGGTCCTCCTCGAAATTGGTTGAACCTGTCCAAATCCTCTGGAACAGAACACTTGAGGTTGGAAAAGTTAGCCAAAAAGCTCACATTTAAACAAGGTAAAAATCTAAGATCCACTTAATAATGGTCCAACAATTGAAGGAAATAAATTCCCACATATAGAGTTCAAGGATGGGTGCATGCAAGGGACAAATATTCTCCCTCTTTTAATCCCTACATTCTGACGCTTTGTAAGACATAGGTTGAACATTGCATGATTATGATACTATCAACACGCTCTTTGTGGTAGTCTGTACTAGTAAGAATGAAGTAGCAAAAGAGTCAAAAGGCACTGTCCAGAGGGCTAAGGTGCAAGAGAAAGGAAGTTACCGTTGTGTTTTATGGTAGAAATGATGAATTTTCGTGACTTGAAATGACTAACACAGAATAGTGAAATGACCGTAAACCTTGAGGAAAATAGGGCATGGGGGTTTTGGAGCATGACTGGCACAAAAAATCTACTTTTCTTCATCATCTGAAGAAAAAATATCAAGAATTAAAAGAAATTGATGATGTAAATCTTGGTCATGAAATAATTTGTATATAAATAAATAAATCCATGAAAGTTTTGATGAGAAGAAATGATACCATTGTTAACATAGCCACACTTTCAAAACAAAAGCAATGAAGATGAATCATGTATACGTTTTCTACTTCATTTATCAGAATTGGATTATGCAATCTATGAATTGATGGGGATACAAAGAGACATTTGGATGAAACACTATTCATTTATGTTCTCATTTTGCACAACCACCAAATCCATTCAAGGTATAAAGATAAAAATCAATATTTTTTTTTGCCTTGAGTCCACTTGTCAAAGTAGCATCCGATTCTTATTACAGAGAGAATACTGAGAGAACGCTCTTTTTTTTAATGTTATGCTCTAGGTGGGGCACCACAAATACAATGAATGAAAAAATTGATCAACTTCTTACAGATAACAAGTGTATTTTGATAAAAACAAATTATTCATTTGTTCATAGCGTACAATCAAAGAAGGCATCGTTGAGGTTTGAAGGGCTAGAAAGGTGCTCTATGTGTGAGATCATGTTATTACTAATGGAATTGAATGACCTCATGAATGAGGTGATGGATATTGATACTTATTATTTATTCATGTGCTTTTTTCTTCATACACGTCACTATGTAGAAGTCTATTGAACAAAATTAAACTTTATGTGGTTGCGATGAGTTGTTTTACCTTTCTAAAAGGAGTTGAAACTTATCTATAATTTTGAAAATTATCTAAAGGTGAAACATTTGATTATAAATCCCATGATATTATGGAGAAAAAATGTAACAGTTGACATTCCAACACTCCCCAATTTCTACTCATAACATTCTGTTATCTTATGTAACAAAGGCCGATGGTGGCTGTAATAGTCAGCAATGGAATGAACAATCTGTTGTAAACCATAATGCAGAGATCCCGTATGAGTGGTGTCATAGCCTTGCCACTTTGTATGATAATTGTTAATCCTTGCAATGTTCTATGTTTCAAAGAACATCCTTGATGGTAGAATAAGTATCATCATCCACTTGTGGTGAGTTTGTTTGTCAAAATGTGACCTCATCAAAACTTGAAACATTGTGTTTCATCGTCCTTGTATCTACATGTTCATTCTACTCACTTGAAACACGTTCTTTGGCATTGAACAGAAAATTTTAATGATGAGTATGAGCCACTCATTTGACTTTTATTTGGATACTTGCTATGCCTGTTTGGCTCTTCCCTAGAGATTCTTAAATTCACAGTACTACATGGCAGCTCCATTAATCCTTATACAACTGTACATTAAAAATGATCGAGGTTAGTGAAATTTTGCCGTACAAGTCTTCAAATGGTTCTTTGCCAGTTGTAGCTATAGTTGCCAAGATGAATACGAATCCAAAAAGTGACACGTTGACGGTCTAGTATTTTAATGAGAAGTACAATTTAAAGGCCCCATCTAAAGGCCCCATTTAGTTTGACCATTTATGTGAGGATGGATTTTTTTTCATGGGTACATCCACCTTCCATGATGAGCAATGATTTCTCATTTCAATTGGCTGATAAACTGACCAAAACAATCACTCGTGATTTTGCTAGAATTTTTGTGCACACGTGGCTGAGGAACTACTATTGTATTCCTTTTGTGGTGATCATGGTGGTCATCATAACATCATGTGCCATTGTGGAGAAGAGTTCAACCATGACAAGGATGGTGTCCTTCATTGTGAAAGTTCTACAACCACATCTGCACAATCCATCCTTCATTGTGGGAGTTCCACGATGAATCCATGAAATCATCAATGCAATTCTTTTTATGCATCAGAAGTGGTTGATCATGTTGCAGTGCTTTGGTTCACTAGACCTCGTGTCATTGGCAGTCATTGTAGCTTTTGCAAACGTTTTCAATAGTTCGCCCATCTTCTTGCACCAATATTTTCAAGATTGTATTGATTAGCTTGGATTTTTCAATGTTCCTAGTTGAAACACTTCCATGGAATTCAATGTAGATCCTTGTTCAGTATCACAAACAACATTTACTATTGTTTCTCACTCTACAGCACAACTGCCTAGCATGTGAATGTTTTTTTTCATCAACAGAAAAACATCCATATGCTAGGTAAGTGTGATGCACATATTCAAGTAATTTTTGAATTTTTTGTGCCCCAATGTTGCTCGTAGTTACAACCAAATCGGTGTTCCACGTACAAACCACTCTCAGTCTGATTCCTGCTTCTAGGCCATCCAATCAGGCTAGCGCCTGAGTGTGCCCACTTTATTCACCTTGCCAAGTTGATGTTTTATGGACTCTATAAATGTTAAGTGAAGGAACTCTATCCATGTATTCTATGAATGATTAACACCTAAACAATTTTCTTCATTTTCCTTCCTCATTCCACTTTTTTTTACGATCAAGTGATACCAGTGAGGGAAGTTTACGCACATATTAATCTGTTACAAACTAATGGTAGTGGTTACATGATCTCAAAGTTGGGTGTATTTTATAGATTTTTATCACCGTTGACCAGCCAACAACATTACCTTTGGATCCATGACCATCTATCTCCTACCAAAAGGTGAACAAAAAGCATTCTTTAACAACATATGACCTAAAACATTGTCCTTTCTCATACATTCAGCTCAAATTGAAACAGTTTAAGCACTTTGGGGAAATTTTCATTTTCTCTTTTTAGAATCCAACCTTAGACAGGGATTCAATACCCTTGTGTAAATTTTCGCTCTCAAGCTTTCCTAAGAAACAAGGCTGGCCTTTTCAACAATGAATTTGCACTCTTGAGCTTCACAAAGACAAATTTGTGTGGGTAGGGCCAAGGAGTGTTGTTCTGTTGTAGTTTCAACTACAATTATGTCAAGGGAAATTCTCATTCTAAAATGCATGACAATGAAGTCCAAGTGCCTATAGCAGCTGTTGAACACCATACTTGTTACATCCTTGGTTATTATCATGTCTACAACATCTTTGAAAATTAAATTTGGCAGAACATTTTTCAGTGACTCCTCACCATGATGAGATATGTGATGAGGAGTCTCGTTATGGGGGATGCCTTTGTACGATTTTGNAGCTTTCCTAAGAAACAAGGCTGGCCTTTTCAACAATGAATTTGCACTCTTGAGCTTCACAAAGACAAATTTGTGTGGGTAGGGCCAAGGAGTGTTGTTCTGTTGTAGTTTCAACTACAATTATGTCAAGGGAAATTCTCATTCTAAAATGCATGACAATGAAGTCCAAGTGCCTATAGCAGCTGTTGAACACCATACTTGTTACATCCTTGGTTGTTATCATGTCTACAACATCTTTGAAAATTAAATTTGGCAGATCATTTTTCAGTGACTCCTCACCATAGTGAGATATGTGATGAGGAGTCTCGTGATGGGGGATGCCTTTGTACGATCTTGCAAATGGATATGCTCCTTGAGACCTCGCAGGACCCACTTAGTCCATCATAACTGTCTATGATGGGCGAATTCTTGCGAGCTCTCAAACGTCTTTCCGAAAATGGGAGGAACTATATGATTGCCCTTTAGAGACTGAAGCTTCCATAAAGCCTTTTCTTTACAAGGCTAGTTGGAAGGGCTTCCACCTTGCTTTCCACTTGACCAAAGACATGAAATATTCATGCACTTCCAATGGTGGACATGAGGGACCATTCCGTGGGGATTGTTCCCTTTTTCCCTTGAAAGAATGACATCAGAAAGTGGCCTGTACTATGCCACTTTTGTTACATTCTTTCTCCTGTATTTTGAATCATCCTTGATACAAGAGGGTCAGGATTAGGTTTCAATGGAATCAGGCATGCTTTGTTGAACAAGATTTCAATGTAAGGTGCATTCATCGGAACATGCACCATTGTACAGGGAAGGAAACTAAGAAGATTAAGCTTGATATCCTTCACATGAAAAAGATCGTACATAGGTCAACCAAGTTAGCAAAAAAAGGGTTAAAAATCATAGCTTATGTCTCCTCTCCCTCTTTCCATGTGGGTCCTTGTGACCATCATCCTGGGTATTCCCCTGCGTCCAAGTTTGCGATCATTGTGCTCTTGCTTTTACTCTAACAAATGAGGTTTCCCAATGTGGGGCTTGTGCTTGGATGGCACATCCAGCAAAACATGTGTGAATACAGGCAGTCTGGTCTTGCCAATAGTCATTGGCCATGGCAACCGGGACTCAACTCTTTGGCTCCCAACTGTTGTGTTCAGGTACACAACCAGCCCAGCTCATGAGGTCTTGCTTTGGAACACACTTGCCAAGTGCACAATTGTGCTGTTGGAGGCGCCCATGTACCTCGTACTGGCTGCTACTTGAGAGCGTTATTGGTAGTTATTGAACCAATCCTGGTTCCATATAATATGCGACAAAGAATGATGTGAAACATCATGGATCTTCATGAAATTTGGAAGTATACAATGACGTGCTACCTTACCAACGTTGTGGATAACCTTGAATGGTCCAACCCGTTTAGGTAGGATCTTCCTTTCTTGAGGTGTGTTGACACGTATGTTCACTGCACTTAGAAGTACCTCGTTTCTGATGCAAAATGTGAGATCATGTCGACCAACATAGGCACATTCCTTTCACCATTGCTTCACTTCGTAGAGGAAATCATGTCCTTCTTGATGAAGTTTTTCCATGCATTTGGAAAATGCCTCGATAGAAGGTACCAGATTCTCGCTGCCCGTATGCCTCACCAAGTAGACAGGCACCATTAGATGCCGGCCGTAGTTAAAACAATCGTGTTGAATTTGTCCATTCATAAAGAGATTTTTCATAGGAAGAAACCATCAGCCTATGAAAACACCTCATATACATCCATCAAAGGATTCAAATGTATCCATTGCATATATTCCAGAGTTTGGTTCATTTGTGGAGTCTATCCATCCAGTTATGGGTGAAAAGCGGTGGACATATGCTACAATTTGCCGAAGATATTACCACGGGTTTTCCAGAACCTACTTGCAAGTGCACATCTCAATCAGAGATTATGCATAACAGTGGTCAATGTTGTCAAACGACAATTTCCTGCAAGATTCTTTTTGTTTCTTCAGTAGTGGCATATGTGATTGTCTGCATTAAATGCGCTGACTTAGTCAAAGATTTGACCACCACGAAGACAACATCATGGCCACAAGGTGCCTCTGGTAATTTAGGGAGGAATTTTATGCTCACTTCCTCCCTAGAGAAGTTAGGTCCTGAGAGAGGCTTCAACAGTCCCACTCCTGCTTTCTTGCTTGGCTTGTTGTGGATTCCAAGTCACAGGCTTGGGTGTAGTTGCATACTTTGTACAACCATCCAAACCACCAATAATGCTCTTGAAGAGAATTTTTTGTTTTTGCTTTAGGAGAGTGTCCAGCTGCTGCTAGGATATGGAACTGAAAGAGGATCTCATCCTGCACCTTTCCAAAGTCGGGCACAGCCACCAAGTTGCCCTTCTAGTAGAGATTAGAGGCTTCCACCAATCCATACTGGTCAATGTTACTCTGTTCAAAGAGTGGATCATGAAATCATCCCATGCAAATGAATTGGAAAAACGGTGAATTCGTTTTCCTTTGGTTATTGGTGGTTGGCATAGGGGCTTATTAGGCATGTACGCATCCTGTTCCCGTACATCTCTTCTGCAAAAAGAATGTGATTGAAGTGTGGTGAGGACCGGGTTGACCGGAGTGTGACTCAACAAGTCTGTTGCATTTGTACAACCAGGTGTTGATATTCTTGCCAAAAGGTGAATATTCTCAAGTACTCACACCATTGAGCTTGTTGCCAAGAAATTTTAGGTTCAGGTTGAAAGAAAACCAGATAATTGTGGTTAATTGTGGTTGTGATTATGAATCCACCTTTGACACCATCTAGGTAGCAACGCCAAACCTTCAAGAC
>SZWC01023063.1:2051-12290 GCA_023375785.1 Penium margaritaceum | reverse complement strand
GGTCAGAGTGTCCAATCACAGTGCACGTGTACTAGGAATGACCTTGCAAGTATAAACAAGGTAGAATACTGGTGGCTCGGTGTGGCTATTGTGCACATTGCCTTGACCAAGTTGGCATGTGCCACTGACCATGACCACAAAGTTTACGAAGTGACTTTAACCTTTATGAATCAACACATGAGTCAGCCACGTTCAGAGTGCCCAATCACAGTGCACGTATTCTATGCATGACCTTGCAGGTATAAGCAAGGTAAAAGCCCGGTGGCTTTGTGTGGCTATTGTGGGCAATGCCTTGACAAAGTTGGCCTATGCCACTGACCATGACCACAAACGTATCCAAGTGACTTTAACTTCTACAAATTGTAACACGAGTCAGCCATGGTCAGAGTGCCCAATCACAGTGTACGTGTGCTAGGCATAAACTTTCAGGCATAAACAAGGTAAAACACCGGTGGCACAGTGCGGCTATTGTGCGGAATGCCTTGGAAAAGTTGGCACGTGCCACTGACCATGACCACAAACGTATCCACGTGACTTTAACCTCTACGAATTGTACCACGAGTCAGCCACGGTCAGAGTGCCCAATCACGGTGCACGTGTCATAGGCATGGCCTTGCGGGTATAAACAAGGTAGAATACCGGTGGCTTGCTGTGGCTATTGTGCGCAATGCCCTGACAAAGTTGACATGTGCCACTGACCATGACCACAAAGTTTACCAAGTGGCTTTAACTTCTACGCATCGTAACACGAGTCAAGCACGGTCAGAGTGTCCAATCACAGTGCACATGTAGTATGCATGATCTTGCAGGTATGAACAAGGTAAAAAACCGGTGGCTTGGCTTGGCTATTTTGCGCAATGCCTTGACAAAGTTTGCATATGCAATTGACCATGACCACAAAGTTAACCAAGTGATTTTAACTATATGAATCATCACATGAGTCAGCCACAGTCAGAGTGCCAAATCACAGTGCACGTGTGCTAGGCATAAACTTGCAGGTATAAACATGACTAAACACCGGTGGCACAGTGTGGCTATTGTGCACAATACCTTGAAAAAGCTGGCATGTCCCACTGACCATGACCACAAAGTTATAACATCTACAAATCATAACACGAATCAGCCACGGTCAGAGTGCCCAATCACAGTGCAGATGTACTATGCATGACCTTGCAGGTATGTACAAGGTAGAATACTGGTGGCTTGGTGTGGCTATTGTGCGCAATGCCTTGACAAAGTTTGCATATGCAATTGACCATGACCACAAAGTTAACCAAGTGACTTGTACTCTATGAATCATCACATGAGTCAGCCACAGTCAGAGTACCCAATCACAGTGCACGTGTGCTAGGCATAAACCCCAGGTATAAACAAGGTAAAACACTGGTGGCTCAGTGCGGCTCTTGTGCGCAATGCCTTGACAAAGTTTGCATATGCAATTGACCATGACCACAAAGTTAACCAAGTGACTTGTACTCTATGAATCATCACATGAGTCAGCCACAGTCAGAGTACCCAATCACAGTGCACGTGTGCTAGGCATAAACCCCAGGTATAAACAAGGTAAAACACTGGTGGCTCAGTGCGGCTCTTGTGCGCAATGCCTTGACAAAGTTTGCATATGCAATTGACCATGACCACAAAGTTAACCAAGTAGTTTTAACTTCTACGAATTCTAACACGAGTCAGCCGCGGTCAGAGTGCCCAATCACAGTGCACATGTACTATGCGTGACCTTGCAGGTATAAACAAGGTAAAACCCAGTGGCTTGGTGTGGCTATTGTGGGCAATGCTTTGACAAAGTTGGCCTGTGCCACTGACCATGACCACAAATTTTACCAAGTGACTCTAACTTCTACGCATCGTAACACGAGTCAGCCATGGTCAGAGTGCCCAATCACAGTGCAGATGTACTATGCATGACCTTGCAGGTATGAACAAGGTAGAATACTGGTGGCTTGGTGTGGCTATTGTGCGCAACGCCTTGACAAAGTTGGCATGTGCCACTGACCGCGACCACAAAGTGAACCAAGTGGCATTAACGTATATGAACCATAACACGAGTCAGCCACGTTCAGAGTGTCCAATCACAATGCACATGTAATATGCATGACATTACAGGTATAAACAAGGTAAGAAACCAGTGACCAGGTTTGGCTATTGTGCGCAATGCCATGACAAAGTTGGCATGTGCAACTGACGATGAACACACAGTTTACCAAGTGGCATTAACTTCAACGCGTTGTAACACGAGTCAGCCATGGTCAGAGTGCCCAATTACAGTGCACGTGTACTATGCATGACTTTGTAGGTGAAATCANGGTGTGGCTATTGTGCGCAATGCCTTGACAAAGTTGGCATATGCCATTGAACATGACCACAAAGTTTACCAAGTGACTTTTACTGATATTGATCATAACATAAGTACTAGGTCAGAGTGTCCAATCACAGTGTAGATGTACTAGGCATGATTTTGCAGGTGCAAAAAGGGTAGAATACTGGTGACTCGGTGTGGCTATTACGCGCAATGCCTTGAACAAGTTGGCATGTGCCACTGACCATGACCACAACGTGAACCAAGTTACATTACCTTCTACGAAACATAACAGAAGTCGGCCACGGTCAGAGTGCCCAATCACAGTGCACATGTACTATGCACGACCTTGCAGGTATGAACAAGGTAAACAACCGGTGGCTTGGCACGGCTATCCTGTGTAATGCCTTGACAAATTTGGCATGTGCCACTGACCATAACCACACAGTTAAACAAGTAGATTTAACTTCTACGAATCATAACACGAGTCAGCCACGGTCAGAGTGCAAAATAGTACTGCACATCTAATAAGCTTGACCTTGGTCAGAGTGTCCAATCACAGTGCACATGTACTATGCATGACCTTGCAGGTATAAACAAGGTAAAAAACGGTGTCTTGGTGTGGCTATTGTGGGCAATGCTTTGACAAAGTTGGCCTGTGCAACTAACCATGACGACAAAGTTAACCAAGTGACTTTAACTTCTATGAAATATCACATGAGTCAGCCACAGTCAGAGTGTCCAATCACAGTGCACGTGTACTAGGCATAAACGTGCAGGTATAAACAAGGTAAAACACTGGTGGCTCAGTGCGGCTCTTGTGCGCAATGCCTTGACAAAGTTGGCATGTGCCACTGACCATGACCACAAATTTTACCAAGTGACTCTAACTTCTACGCATCGTAACACGAGTCAGCCATGGTCAGAGAGTCCAATCACAGTGCACATGTACTATGCATGACCTTGCTGGTATGAACAAGGTAAAAACCCGGTGGCTTGGTGTGGCTATTGTGCGCAATGCCTTGACAAAGTTGGCCTGTGCAACTGACCATGACCACAAATTTTACCAAGTGACTCTAACTTCTACGCATCGTAACACGAGTCAGCCATGGTCAGAGAGTCCAATCACAGTGCACATGTACTATGCACGACCTTGCAGGTATGAACAAGGTTAAAAAACCGGTGGCTTGGCGCGGCTATCCTGTGTAATGCCTTGACAAATTTGGCATGTGCCACTGACCATAACCACACAGTTAAACAAGTAGATTTAACTTCTACGAATCATAACACGAGTCAGCCACGGTCAGAGTGCCCAATTACAGTGCACGTGTACTATGCATGACTTTGTAGGTGAAATCAATGTAAAAACCCAGTGTCTTGGTGTGGCTATTGTGGGCAATGCCTTGACAAAGTTTGCCTGTGCAACAAACCATGATCACAAAGTGAACCAAGTGACTTTAACTCTATGAATCATCACATGAGTCAGCCACAGTCAGAGTACCCAATCACAGTGCACGTGTGCTAGGCATAAACCCCAGGTATGAACAAGGTAAAACACTGGTGGCTCAGTGCGGCTATTGTGCGTAATGCATTGACAAAGTTGGCATGTCCCACTGACCATGGCCACAAATTTTTTTAAGTGACTTTAACTTCTACGAATTGTAACACGAGTCAGCCATGGTCAGAGTGCCCAATCACAGTGCAGATGTACTATGCATGACCTTGCAGGTATGAACAAGGTAAAAAACCGGTGGCTTGGCATGGCTATTGTGCNACCAAGTGACTTAAACTTCTATAAATCATCACATGAGTCAGCCATGGTCAGAGTGCCCAATCACAGTGCACGTGTGCTAGGCAGAAACTTGCAGATATAAACAAGGTAAAACACTGATGGATTGGAGCGGCTATTGTGCGCGATGGCTTGACAAAGTTGGCATGTGCCACTGACCATGACCACAACGTTTACCAAGTGACTTTAATGTTTACGCAGCGTAACACGAGTCAGCCACAGTCAGAGTACCCAATCACAGTGCACATGTACTATGCATGACCTTGCCGGTATGAACAAGGTAAAAAACCGGTGGCTTGGCATGTCTATTGTGCTTGACAAAGTTGGCATGTGATACTGACCATGACCACAAAGTTAAACAAGTAGACTTAACTTCTACGAATCATAACATGCGTTAGCCACGGTCAGAGTGCCCAATCACAGTGCACATCTAATATGCATGACCTTGCAGATAAGGTAAAAACCCGGAGGCTTGGTGTGGCTATTGTGGGCAATGCCTTGACAGAGTTGGCCTGTACAAATAACAATGACCACAAACTTATCCAAGTGACTTTAACGTTTGTTTATCATGACACGAGTCAGCCACGGTCAGAGTGCCCAATCACAGTGCACGTGTGCTAGGCATAAACGTGCAGGTAAAAGCAAGGGAAAATACCGGTGGCTTGGTGTGGTCATTGTGGGCAATGCCTTGGCAAAGTTGGCATGTGCCACTGACCATGACCACAACGTGAACCAAATGATATTACCTTCTATGAATCATAACACGGGTCAACCACGGTCAGAGTGCCCAATCACAGTGCACGTGTATTGTGCATGACCTTGCAGGTATACACAAGGTAAAAACCCAGTGGCTTGGTGTGGCTATTGTGGGTAATGTCTTGACAAAGCTGGCCTGTGCCACTGACCATGTCCACAACGTGAACCAAGTGACATTAACTTCTATGAATCGTGACACGAGTCAGCCACAGTCAGAGTGCCCAATCACAGTGCACCTGTGCTAGGCATAAACTTTCAGGTATAAGCAAGAAAAAAAAACCGGTGGCTTGGTGTGGCTATTGTGCGCAATGCCTTGAAAAAGTTGGCCTGTGCCAATGACCATGACCACAAAGTTAACCAAGTAGTTTTACCTTATACGGATCATAACACGAGTCAGCCATGGTCAGAGTGCCCAATTACAGTGCACGTGTACTAGGCATGAACTTACAGGTATAAGCAAGGTAGAATACTGGTGGCTCAGTGCGGCTGTTGTGCGCAGTGCCTTGACAAAGCTGGCATGTGCCACTGACTATGACAAAAAAGTTAACCAAGTGACTTGAACATCAATGAATCAACACATGAGTCAGCCACGGTCAGAGTATCCAATTAGAGTGCACATGTACTAGGCATGACCTTGCAGGTACAAGCGAGATAAAACACTGGTGACGCAGTGCGGCTATTGTGCGCGATGCCTTGACAAAGTTGGCATGTGCCACTGACCATGAGCACGCAGTTAACCAAGTAGTTTTAACTTATACGAATCTTAACACTAGTAAGCCACGGTCAGAGTGCCCAATCAAAGTGTACATGTAGTATGCATGACCTTGCAGGTATGAACAAGGTAAAACCCCAGTGGCTTGGTGTGGCTATTGTGCGCAATGCCTTGAGAAAGTTGGCATGTGCCACTGACCATGACCACAAAGTGAAACAAGTAGACTTAACTTCTACGGATCATAACATGAGTCATCCATGGTCAGAGTGCCCAAGCACAGTGCACATCTAATAAACATGACCTTGCAGGTATAAACAAGGCAAAAACCCGGTGGCTTTCTGTGGCTATTGTGGGCAATGCCTTGACAAAGCTGGCATGTGCCACTGACCATGACCACAAAGTGAACCAAGTGACTTTTACCTCTATTGATCATAACACGCGTCAGCCACGGTCAGAGTGCACAATCACAGTGCACGTGTGCTATGCATAAACTTGCAGGTATAAGCAAGGTACAATACTGGTGGCTCGGTGCGGCTATTGTGCGCGATGCCTTGACAAAGTTGGCATGTGCCACTGACCATGACCACAAAGTTGACAAAGTGACATTAACTTCTATGAATCATAACACGAGTCAGCCACGGTCAGAGTTTCCAGTCACAGTGCAGATGTACTAAGCATGGTCTTGCAGGTTCAAACGAGGTAGAATACTGGTGGCTCGGTGTGGATATTGTGCGCAATGCCTTGACAAAGTTGGCATGTGTCCCTGATGATGACCACAAAGTTTACCAAGCGACCTTAACTTCCACGCATCGAAACACGAGTCAGCCGCGGTCAGAGTGTCCAATCACAGTGTAGATGTACTAGGCATGATCTTGCAGGTGCAAACAACATATAATGCTGGTGGCTCGGTGTGGCTATTGTGCACAATGCCTTGACAAAGTTGGCACATGCCACTGACCATGACCACAAAGTTTACCAAGTGACATTTACTGATATTGATCATAACATAAGTACTAGGTCAGAGTGTCCAATCACAGTGCACATGTACTAGGCATGATCTTGCTAATGCAAACAAGGTAGAATACTTGTGGCTCGGTGTGGCCATTATGCTCAATGCCCACAATGTGAACCAAGTTCCATTAGCTTATATGAATCATAACAGGAGTCGGCCACGGTCAGAGTGCCACTGACCATGACCACAAAGTTTACCAAGTGACTTTAACTTCTAAAAATCAATACATGAGTTAGCCACGGTCAGAGTACCCAATCACAGTACATGTGTACTATGCATGACCTTGCTGGTATGCACAAGGTAAAAACCCGGTGGCATGCATGGCTATTGTGCGGAATATCNCAATGCCTTGATAAAGTTGGCCTGTGCCACGGACCATGACCACAAATTTATCCAAGTGACTTTAACTTCTACGAATCGTAACACGAGTCAGCCACCGTCAGAGTGCCCTATCACAGTGCACATGTACTATGCATGACGTTGCAGGTATAAACAAGGTGAAAACCCGGTGGCTTGCTGTGGCTATTGTGCACAATGCCTTGATAAAGTTAGCATGTGCCACTGACCATGACCACAAATTTATCCGAGTTCATTTTGCACTATGCATCGTAACACGAGTCAGCCACGGTCAGAGTGCCAAATCACAGTGCACGTGTACTAGGCATGACCTTGCAGGTATGAACAAGGTAGAATACTGGTGGCTCGGTGTGGCTATTGTGCACAGTGCCTTGACAAAGTTGGCATGTGCCACTGACCATGACCACAATGTTTACCAAGTGATTTTAACTTCTATGAATCAACACATGAGTCAGCCACGGTCAGAGTGCCCAATCACAGTGCACATGTGCTAGGCATAAACTTGCAGGTATAAACAAGGTAGAATACTGGTCCTTGCTTATACCTGCAAGGTCATGCATAGTACACGTGCTCTGTGATTGGGGACTCTGACCGTGGCTGATTCATGTGTTGATTCATAGAAGTTAAAATCACTTGGTAAACATTGTGGTCATGGTCAGTGGCACATGCCAACTTTGTCAAGGCACTGTGCACAATAGCCACACCGAGCCACCAGTATTCTACCTTGTTCATACCTGCAAGGTCATGCCTAGTACACGTGCACTGTGATTTGGCACTCTGACCGTGGCTGACTCGTGTTACGATGCATAGTGCAAAATGAACTCGGATAAATTTGTGGTCATGGTCAGTGGCACATGCTAACTCTATCAAGGCATTGTGCACAATAGCCACAGCAAGCCACCGGGTTTTCACCTTGATTATACCTGCAACGTTATGCATAGTACATGTGCACTGTGATAGGGCACTCTGACGGTGGCTGACTCGTGTTACGACTCGTAGAAGTTAAAGTCACTTGGATAAACTTGTGGTCATGGTCCGTGGCACAGGCCAACTTTATCAAGGCATTGCGCACAATAGCCGTGCCAAGCCACCGGTATTTTGCCTTGTTCATACCAGCAATGTCATGCATAGTACATGTGCACTGTGACTGGGCACTCTGATCGTGGCTGACCCGTGTTATGATCAATAAAAGTAAAAATCACTTGGATAGATTTGTGGTCATGGTCAGTTGCACATGCCAACTTTGACCAGGCATTGTGCGCAGTAGCCACACCGAGCCACCAGTATTCTACCTTGTTTATACCCGCAAGGTCATGCATAGTACATGTGCACTGCGATTGGGCACTCGGACCGCGGCTGACTCGTGTTACAAGTCGTACAAGTTAAAATCACGTGGTTAACTTTGTGGTCATGGTCAGTTGCACGTGCCAACTTTGTCAAGGTATTGCACACAATAGCCACACGAAGCCACCTGGTTTTTACCTTGTTTATATCTGCAAAGTCATGCATAGTACATGTGCACTGTGATTGGACACTCTGACTGTGGCTGACTCGTGTTACGATGCGTAGAAGTTGAAGTCACTTGGTAAACTTTGTTGTCATGGTCAGTGGCACATGCCAACTCTGGCAAGGCATTGCGCACAATAGCCGCACTGAGCAATCAGTGTTCTACTTTGTTTATACCTGCACGTTTATGCCTAGCACACGTGCACTGTGATTGGGCACTCTGAGTGTGGCTGACTCATGTGATGATTCATAGAAGTTAAAGTCACTTGGTAAACGTTGTGGTCATGGTCAGTGGCACATACCAACATTGTCAAGGAATTGCGCACAACAGCTACGCTGAGCCACCAGTATTTTACCTTTCTTATACCTGCAAGTTTATGCCTAGCACACGTGCACTATGAGTAGGCACTCTGACCGTGGCTGACTCGTGTTACGATTCGTAGAAGTTGAAATCACTTGGATACATTTGTGGTCATGGTCAGTGGCACATGCCAAATTTGTCAAGGCATCGTGCACAATAGCCGCACCGAGCCACCAGTTTTTTACCTTGTTTATACCTGCAAGTTTATGCCTAGCACATGTGCACTGTTCCTGGGCACCCTGACCGTGGCTGACTCGTGTTATGATTAATATACGTTTAAGGTACTTGGATAAACTTGTGGTCATGGTCAGTTGCACATGCCAACTTTGTCAAGGCATTGCGCATAACAGCAACGTCAAGCCACCGGTGTTTTACCTTGTTCATACCAGCAAGGTCATGAATACTACATGTGCACTGTGATTGGGCACTCTGACCGTGGCTGACGCGTGTTACAATGCGTAGAAGTTAAAGTCACTTGGTTAACTTTGTGGTCATGGTCAGTGGCACATGCCAACTTTGTCAAGGCATTGAGCACAATAGCCACACCGAGCACCAGTATTATACCTTGTTTATACCTGCAAGGTCATGCCTAGTACACGTGCACTGTAACTGGGTACTCTGACCGTGGCTGACTCGTGTTATGATTCATAGCCGTTTAAGGTACTTGGATAAATTTGTGGTCATGGTCAGTGTCACAGGCCCACTTTGTCAAGGCATTGCGCACAATAGCCATGCCAAGCCACCGGTTTTCTAACCTTGTTCATATCAGCAAGGTCATCCATAGTACATGTGCACTGTGATTGGGCACTCTGACCGTGGCTGACTCGTGTTACGATTTCCAGAAGTGAAAGTCACTTGGATACGTTTGTGGTCATGGTCAATGGCACATGCCAACTTTGTAAAGGCATTGCGCACAATAGCGGTGC
Organism: Penium margaritaceum; assembly: GCA_023375785.1. Classification (NCBI taxonomy): domain Eukaryota; kingdom Viridiplantae; phylum Streptophyta; class Zygnematophyceae; order Desmidiales; family Peniaceae; genus Penium; species Penium margaritaceum. Next base: position 2,557 of record SZWC01023063.1, on the reverse strand, counting down.
AAAGCCACCGGTTTTTTACCTTGTTTACACCTGCAAGGTCATGCGTAGTACATCTGAAGTGTGATTGGGCACTCTGACCGTGGCTGACTCATGTTATGATTCATAGCCGTTTAAGGTACTTGGTAAACTTTGTGGTCATGGTCAGTGGCACATGCCAACTTTGTCATGGCATTGCATACAATTGCCACACCGAAACACCAGTATTCTACCTTGTTTGTACCTGCAAGGTCATGCCCAGTATATCTGCACTGTGTTTGGACACTCTGACCGTGGCTGACTGGTGTTACGATCAATAGAAGTAAAAGTCACTTGGATACATTTGTGGTCATGGTCAGTGGCACATGCCAACTTTGTCAAGGCATTGCACACAATAACCACACCGAGCCACCAGTATTCTATCGTGTTTATAGCAACAAGGTCATGTCCAGTACATCTAAACTGTGATTGGGCACTCTGACTGTGGCTGACTGTTAATGATGTTTCGTTCATCCACCGGAGTATGGGGG
>SZWC01023062.1:10886-30336 GCA_023375785.1 Penium margaritaceum | reverse complement strand
CCCATCCGCCCTCCCTTCCCCCACCGGCCTTGCCCTAGGCCCCCCTTTCTGCTCCTGGCCTCTTCTCCCAGCCATCTCCACCTTGTGCCCTCTCAGTCTCAGCCTTTTTCCTACTAATTTTTCTTATACATTTTGCAAAACGTCTAAGAAAAACTCTTCCCCAGCCATCTCCACCTTGCGCCCTCCCGGTCTCAGCCTTCGCCCTCCAACAATGTCGTCAGCTCTTCCTGGCGATTTGGCTGATGCTGCTGCTGCACCTTTTGCCACCGCCACTGCTGCTGCTGCTCCTGCTGCTGCCACTGTTGCTGCTGCTATCAGGGTCACTTTTCCCTGTTGGCGCTCGTGGCTCAGCACCTACAGCCAGGACCATGCGCCTTCCACTGCCGACAGCACAGAAGCCGGAGGTCATGGCATGCCAGTGTGAACGACAGCTGTGGTCATCCCCACAAGTTGGGAGGACGACCAAAATCGCATCGCAGCCATTGGTCCTTGCTTCTGTGTGGCTTAGTGTGATGTGCGCTGCTGTGGGAATGGTAGGTGCGTAAGGTCATGCCACAGAAATCCCCTGGATGTTCAATGTCACACAAATTGTGACATAGGTGAAAAGTCAAAACGCACATTGTGGGGTTTGAACCCACGACCTCGTGGTCAAAAGCCACGCGCTCTACCACTGAGCTAAATGGGCACATCGTCAAGGTGAAGCTCGTCACCAACTTATGTTACGCCCTTCTGTTGCATCTGCTGCAATTGAAGATGCTCGTCGTATGCTGAAGGCTCGAAGTCGAGAGACTCCAGCACTGCTTGCAGCTTCCTGTACCAAAGTAGGGTTTTTTCTTTTTTTTTGAAGAAAAAATCTTTATTCCTTGGACATGACAACATGACAAATGGTGGGGAGGATGCCAAAGTCCTTCACGCCACCTCAAGCAAGCATCCACAGGGTTCTCGGGCAAGGCCCTGTGGCCAGGACCGCTACACGGTGGGGAAGATGCCAGAGTTCTTCACGCCACCTCAAGCACGCATCCACAGGGTTCTCGGGCAAGGCCCTGTGGCCAGGACCGCTACACGATGGGGAGGATGCCGAAGTCCTTCACGCCACCTCAAGCAAACATCCACAGGGTTCTCCGGCAAGGCCCTGTGGCCAGGACCGCTACAAGGGAGCAGCTAGTAGAACACCTCCCAGAGCCTCTGGGAGCTAGGCTTCCTAGAAGGTCGGCTCCACCCCGCAGAGGGCCGAGAGTGTGAGGAGGGAGCGTACACGTCCCTGGTGCGCAATGGGGGCCACATCGCCAGTGAAGGGGGCAGAGGTCCTGGCGTGCGTGGAGACGTAGATTCGGATGGCCGCGCACTGGGCACGGATCCCCGTGATGGAGGCACGCTGTGCGAGGATGCTCACCGCTCGCTGTGCCCAGTGCGCGAGGGTCTCTGCCGAGCACTGTCGAGTCCCGCGTGAGAGGCAGATCTTGGCCAGGCGGGCCAAGAAGGTCCAGAACTCCTCTCCCAGGCCTCCTAGGGTCTCCCAAGCCAGGGGTCGTAGGTGGTGTCCCCGCCGCGGAGCCGCTCTGTATCGCTCGGCCTTCTCCTCCTCAGCAGCCTCGAGTGCTCGTCCTGGCCCTGTGGCTCGGTGTCCCTGTGCGTCCACCGTCGTGACGTCTAGCACCCATGTGATGCCGAGGTCGTGGTCCACCAGGGTGAGGTCCGGGCGGAGGTACCCCGCCCTCCCGGTAGAGGCAGCACGTCCGTCGGCTCCACGCGGACCATGAGACGGTGCTCTCGGCACACGTCAGCGAGCTCGTCGCGGATGGCGTTGTGGACACGCCAGATCGCGCCCCCCTCCTTCTCACGGCGGGTCACGGCAGCAGGTTCGAGGGGGTGGACCCGTACCTGCTCCAGGTGTGCGAGGGGGAGGCCTAACCAAAGCTGTGCATGGAGTCGGAAGTCTGCCGCCGGGAGGAAGGTCCGGTCATCCTCTCCTGACGGCGTGGCCTGGAGCCATAGCGCGCTGCCCCGCGTCGTTGTGGCCCAACATCTGCTCTGTGCTCGGCGGCAGCACCTCGTGCTCGGTCCGCAGCGCACTGGACAGGCGCAGTGCCGCAACGCTACTGTCCCTGCCTCCTCTACCCACCGCTCTCGTCGGCTCGCGTACCACACCTCACTCCGTTTTGCTTCAATCTGTACAGACTCTTCACCACCTTGCACATTCTACCACTCCCGTCGTCGTAGCCCTCTGGTTATTTCATGTAGACGCTCGTGTCCATCTCGCCATGTAGAAAGGCATTTTTTACGCCAAGCTGCTGCACCTCGTAGTCCATCACTACTGCAACTGTCAGCATGATGCCGTCCGTGGTGTAGCGGCTCACGGGAGCATAGGTGTCAAAAAAATCTTTTCTCTCAACTTGCGTAAACCCCTTTGCCACGAGGCGAGCCTTGAACTTGTCAATGCTCCCATCTGTTTTTGTCTTGATGCGAAACACTCACTTCACTCCCACTGGTCGGGACCCAGACGGAAGCTCCGAAAGCTCTCACGTCCCTTGATCCATAAGACTCCGGTACTCTGCGTCGAGTGTTGCTTTCTATTCTGCAGCACAGTCACCCTGCATTGCTTCTTTCAGAGTCTTCGACTCTGGTGGAAGCGTGCTCGTAGAGACGAGAGCTGCAAGGTGCGTGGTGGTGAAATCTACCAGGACTTCATCCGTCTCCTTGTAGATGGAGCAGACTGTAATTGCCATGTTTGACTCTTTGGTCTCTTGCTCCTCTTCTTGTTGCAACTGCTGTCGTAGGAGGCGCGTGAGACACCCCAGATGCCGAGCAGCTCCATCATGCGGTTTCTCCGTCGTATGCGCACCATCTTGCACGCTCACGGTCTCCGTTTTGTCATGAGGTACTACGAGCGCCTCATGATCAGTGGTGATGCGTTTGTCTCGGCAAGTGGCACACTGTTAGCTTCCCCTTCCTCTAGTGTCTCCACGTAGGAGTCGTAGAAAGTGTGGAGTAGAGCAGGTTCACTGGACTGCTTAGTCTCCCAAGCAGAGTGCGCCAGGTTCTCGAAGAATATAGCGTCTCTGCTTGTGATGATCCCATGGGAGTCCACGTCATAGAACTCCCACCCATTCATGTTGGAGCTTTGGCCGAGAAAAACACCCCATGTTGCTTTGTTCGCTAGCTTTCGTAGACGTTCCTTTGGGACATGGAGCAGGGCCACGCACCCAAAGGTGCGTAGCATGGAGATGTCTGGATTCTCATCGTTCCATGCTTGGAAGGGTGTCATGCTTGGAAGCGACACGTGTGACACGCGATTGCGTACCCACATTGCTTGCCGGGGTGCAAATGGCCACCATGAGTTGTCGAGTTGCGCACCAAGCAGCATCGACTTTAGTGTCTCCTGCATCGTACGATTTTTTCTCTCTGCTGCGCCATTCTGTTGTGGTGTGTATGGCATGGAAAACTGTTGCACGATACCGAGATCCTCCAGCTGAGTTGCAGAAACTGTGCTGGTGTACTCGCCAACACCATCATAGCGTAGAACTTGTAGTTCCTTGTTGTTTTGTCTTTTAGCCATCGTGAGCCACTTGAAGAAACATGCTGGAGCTTCGTCTCTTGTAGAAAGAGGATAGCTCCACACCATCCTAGTGGCGTCGTCAACGAAGAGAAGAAGTAGCGATGCCCTCCATAGACTGTGGCCGTTGGTAGAGGTCCACAAATGTCAGTGTGGACTAGCTTCAACTTCTGGCTGACGTTGCACTTCGTAGCCAGAGGAACATCTGTCGTGGTAATTTGGCCCGCACACAGTCTTCACAAAATTCTGATGCGTCCTTGCTGCTGCTATCCTTGAGACAAAGACCGTTGACTTGCTCGTTCTTGTGCATTGTCTGTACTGTCTGGTTGCTAATGTGGCCAAGTCGTTTGTGCCACAAACTGAGGTCTGTGCCAGTCACCTGGTGGAGACTTGCTGCTACGAAGGGCGTATTCGGCCCTGTCATTGGAGCAAGTGCTGCAAAGTCCAACTCTATCATGTCATGCGAAAGAAGGCGACCTTCGGTGAAGGTCTCGCCTTCACGGCTCTTCAAGGTGACATGTTGTCCGTTGCTGACGATTCGAGCACCTCTCTTCATCAGTTGCCCAAGTGAGAGGAGGTTCATCGCGATCTCATGTATGTACAACACGTCTCCAAACCTGACCTGGGCACCGTTATACCCAGTCACTGTCATCTTTCCTTTGCCCAAAACAGACACTTGCCGCTTGTTAGCAACCGTGACGAAGCTTTTGGAGCAGGGTTCCAGCTCGTGGAGGCAGGCCTTGTCATGGGTGATATGTGAAGTGCACCCACTGTCAAGGTACCACACGTAGGTGGAGCGGACCAGCTCATCACTCTGCTTTGCTCTGAAACGTTGTTGTCGCCTTGCTTGCTCCTCATCCCACATCCTTTTCCTGCACTCCCGCTTCATGTGCCCAATCTTCTTACAATAATGGCACTCGACTGCAGGTCGTGACCCTACATTCTGGCCGCGTGTACTTCGGATGCTAGCATTCGGTCCAGAGTGGGCGGACGACGGGGTGGATGCGGAGTTCCTTGTCGACTGGCTGTTCCGCGAGGGCTGAGCAGTAGACACGGCAGCGCTCACACCCTGGTAAGTCGCATTGCTGAGGATTCTCTCCTTCTCTCTTATCAGTTGCCGGTCGCGTTGCTATGTCAGAAGCATCTTGCAAACATATGCTCTGTGAGCTCTACTTCATGCTTAAACTTGAGTACCTTCCGGACGTCGTCCCAGTCCCCCGTCAGTCCGTTAAGGAGAAAGGTCGCGAATACAGGCTCTGAGATAAGAACGTCTGTCACTGCGAGCTGATTGCGAAGTGGCTTTGCTTTGTTGATGTAGGATTCGATGTTGTCGAAGCCATTGAGGTTGATGTGTGACAGTTCCGTCAGGAGGTGAGATTTGAAGGTTGAGTCGTCAGACATGTAGGTCCGTAGCAGGTAAGACCAAACTTGGCGAGCTGGCTCAGCAGTCTCCTCGTACATCCGTATGGCTTGCTGGATGCGAGGAGTCAGATAGTCGTCTAGCACCATGAAAGGTGAAGTAGTTGTACTTAGCCACCACGCTAGACAGCGACCCTGGGGGCGGAGGCGTATAGTAGCCGTTGTAAAACTTCCAGATGCCGTGTATCTGGGCCGCTTGTTTGAACTTGTACGCCCAATGCGGGAAGTTCTCACCATCAAATTTGTCAACATTGATCTTGTAAAAATGTAGTGAGGCTGCTGCTTGGGGCACACCGTCCTCCAGGCCTTTGTACGCTTTGTTTTGTGCTGCCGCATGTGGGAGCGGCACAAAGCCTTGTGCAATCGGCTGCGGCCCATGTGGTGGTACTGCTACCCCTGTATGAATTGGTGCTGGTTGTGTCGCAAAGGGTTGCGATCCTAGTGCTTGGTGCATCTGCTGGTAGTGTGCCATGGGTGGCACCATCGGAGCTGGTTGTGGCTGTTGAGCCACAAACGGCTGTGGCATGCCTCCTTGAGGTGGTACAGCCGGCTGCACCTGCGGAGACATGGCTGGTTGCATGACTGGAGGAGGGCTGACTTGAGGCAGATGTGCAGACGATCCTTGTGAACCATGTTGCCATTGCATCTGCTGCTGTTGTTGTTGCTGTTACTGAAGCTACTACTGTTGAAGCTGCTATTGCTGAGCCCATGCCAGTTGTTGCTGAAGTTGTGCAATTTAGGCTGCTGGAGCCGCATGTGACTGTTGTAGCTGGTGCGTCTGTGATGCTTGAGCTGCATGGGTAAGCTGCTCCTGTTAACGTAAGAGCTCTTGAGCAGCAATCTCCTACCTCAGCGCCTCCCTCTCTTGCTCCACAGCTTGACATGTTGCGGCTTCTTGTTGCGCCATGTGTTGTGCCTCATCAGCCAAATGTTGCGCCTCTGCAGCTTGGCGTTGTGCGTGGTCTGCGACATGGCGCCCCTGCTCTTGGCCCATGCGCATGCCATGCAAAACTAATTGGTCATCAAGTGCAAGAGAAGCTGACTGAGTGTTCTCCTCTTCCATGTTGCTCGTGCTTTTGTGCAGGTGGAACGCCGCTCACGCACGTGAAGTGGCGTCACCTCCGCCTCTGGCTCAACACTTGTACAAGGCTCGTGGAGAACGTCTCCACCACCGACGTAGTCTGCTGCTACTTCTACTACTAACCGGTGAGAGCACCACCTAGAGCTCTGATACCATCTTGATTTTGTGAGACAGACAGCAAGGGCTAGGACCCTTGCTGGTAGGATCTTTGGGTGATCAGCAGTACAGCATGTACAATAGCAGGAGAAGAGTCAAAACTGTGGACTGAAATCTTGATTGATACAAAGTACAAGTATAGTACATGAAATACTAAGCACACTAAGCTAGCACAGTTCCTGGCCCACAGACGGGCAATGCCTTGCTAAGCCTTGTAGGCCGTCGTGGTAAGGGTCTTGGCGTAGTCTCCAGGTTGACTGGCTTCCAGGGTAGCCTCCACCCAGGCTGGAAGGCCTTGCCAGGCTTATAGGGGCCTTGGAGGGATCTCCAGCAGAGTCTTGGTCAGAGTTCCAGAGTCAGAGGCTTGAGCAGAGCTGATTGCTTGCAAAATGCTGAGATAGATCTGAACTGAGAGGAACTTCCCCTTTTATACCTGTGGACCTGGCAAGTTAACCACTTGAAGGAGAAACTTCCTACAGGTGGTTCAGGTCTGCTGTCTCTTGGGGAAGCTTCCTTCCAGGTGAAGCTTCCTGTAGGTCAGAGTTGTTCCTGGCATCCCTGCTGCCCTAGAGAGAAGCTTCCTCCTTGGGGAAGCTTTGTCAGGTCTTCAGGTGAAGTTTCCCATAGAGGTTGCTTGCTCTTCAGGTTTTCCCCTGACGACCGTTCATCTTGCAATGCTGTTGCATCAGATCCGTCGATGAGGAGCCTCCTGAAGCTCGTACCAGATTGGCTCATGCAGGTTGAAAGGCCCAGGCTTCATGCATGTGGCTAATAATGCAGTGTAGGCTTCATGCTCAGGGTGCATGATTTCTGTCCAGTCAGCTAGAGGACTCCCTGACCAGCGTAGCTGTGTAGTGTTGCGCAGTAGGTAGCTCCCCTCCCTTCCAGAGCTAACTAGAGGCATGCGCAATCCTCTTGCGCATTCCAGCACACTATATTACACACCAGGGCCTTTAGGCTGCTTCAGGGCTGCTTGCCAAAATTTATCTGGCCTGTACATGAGAGAATTCCTAGTAGACGTGGGCCCAGAAATTCACTGTAAAATCCGTAACTTTCCGTACAGTGCTCCGAATGCAGTGTCGTCTTCACCATATTGGAGCTAAACACTAGCGCAGTAATCGCACCTCTCAACAGTGCCTAGTGCAGTACATAGTTCTACACCTAGACGGCTTGTCTCATTGCACAAGGAAACTAAGTGTTGTTGAGTGGCACATAGAGTAGAATACCCTCTAATATCTCTTGAACTGTGTGATTGGCTCCTGTAGCAACAGCATTATTTTGCAATAGGAAGGCCATTACAAACTGTTGCATGATCCCCATGTCTTCTATCTGTTGTGGTTTTTGTGAGAGTGGGTGCTCTCTGGAGATTAGACTTTAGTGTGTAGAGAGCACAGTCGCAGCGGAAAGCTAGACTTGGAGATGTCTGGAAGCCAGAGCTGGAAAATACAGGTTAATTAGATTGAACTGAGTACAAGGTATTTATACTGTTCGGCTGGCTAGCCCAGGCTTCAGCCTACTGCTTTCCTAGCTTGCTGTAACAAGCTACTTGCACCTGTTCTAGGTGCCCTACTTGCGCCTGAACTCGGTGCCCTACTTGCACCTAGTGCCTTGTGCAAGAAGTCCCTGGCCGTCGAGCGTCCAGATCGACGGTCCCTTCTGTCTCTCAGCGAGCCGCCCCGTTGGTTGAGTATGACTCCCGGCGGTGGATACGGTCGCCCTGTCGCGTACGCCACCGGTGGTACTGTGACCGTCCCACTGTCGCAGTCAACGGAACTGCTACCACCGTTGACCGCGCGCGCTGTCGGGGCCATCCGTCGAAACAACCCCTCGGCGGGTAGCGTCACCGTTACGCTACTCGCCGAGAGGGTGGAAACCACCCTCACCTGGCGTGATCGGAACGTTGTTGCAAAGCGACGAGCGAAACACGCCCCTGGCGTGTGGAGCACGCCGTGCTCCATCGCTCGCTCACTCCTCCTCCTCACTCCGCATAGCCGCGGTTGAGCGGAGGAGAGCTCGACCGCGAGCCAAATTTTCGAAAAACGAAAAATGGCCCAGATGCCCCTAAAACTCGGTCGAGGCCCCGAGTATGCCACAAAAATAGGGGCACCTCATTACATTCACCCCCTCCCTCCGTCGGAGGCGCGACGTCTCGGCGCGCCTGAGGTACCTTCTGAAGGACAGTGTTGGTACCCCCAACATGGAAGTTGGCCTCTGCCTCCCAAGAGTTGTGCTCCGTCGGGTACCCCTTCCACTGCACCAGAAACTCACGTCGTCATCCCCTTTGGCAGTCTGCCAGAATCTTCTCCACCTCAAACTCCTCACTTCCTTCAACCTGGAAAGAAGGAGGTGGAGCTGTCCCGCGACCCTGGAAGAATGTGTTGGGGTCGCGGTAGGCGCGAAGCACGGAGATGTGGAACACCGGATGGATGGTGTAGTGAGTTGGCAGCTCCAGCTTGTATGAAACGGCCGACCGCTTCTCCAGAATTTGAAATGGACCCACCCATCGTGGTTTCAGCTTGGGGCTCCCAACTCCCATCAGGTGCAGGTTAGCAGAGTTCAGCATCACCTTATCTCCCATGTGGAACTCCTCCGCAGAGCGATGCTTATCAGTCTGCCGCTTTTGCTGCTTCTGTGTCTTCCACAGCCATTGCCACGCCACATCCCAAGTGGTTGCAAACCCTTTAGCAATCTACTGCACAGTCGGAAGAGATGATGCCGTAGCAAGGGCGGCTGGGCTCAGTGGCTGGTGGCCATAGACCACCTCAAACGATGACTTTCCTGTTGATGTTGACACCGTTGAGTTGTAGACAAACTCTGCCACTCCGAGCTTCTCCTCCCAACCCTCTCCATCCGGTGGGACCATGGTCCGCAGCAGTTGCTCCAATGTCTAGTTCGTGCGCTCCGTCTGCCCATCGCTCTGTGGGTGGTCTGCCGTGGTGAGTTGCACGCGCGTGCCCAGCTTCTCCATGAGATCACTCCAGAATCGCGAAGTGAAGCGTGGATCGCGATCTGAGACCACCGACTGCGGCACTCCATGTAACTTGATGACATGATTGAGGAGGAGTTGAGCTGTCCCGGCAGCTGTGATACTCTCAGGACATGCGATGAAGTGTGCCATCTTGGAGAACCGGTCCACCACCACCAACACCGTGTTGTTGTCCTGCTGCGTCACAAGCAACCCGCCAATGAAGTCGAGCGAGATGTCTGTCCATGGTCTCTCAGGTACAGGCAATAATTGCAGCTCCCCTGGTGGCTTGGTCCTCCGCGCCTTGATGTGTTGGCACACATCGCAGCTGCTCACAAACCTCTTAAAATCAGTTGCCATTGACGACCACTAGTATTGGCGTGTCAAGGCTTTGAGCGTCTTGTCGAAGCCGAAGTGACCCGAGTAGTGGGTGTCATGCGCCTCCTCCAGCAACAACTGCTTCAACGGTGCACAGTCCGGCACAACAATTCTCTGCTCCTGCCCCCTTCACTAATACACTCCATCCCACGTGGCGTCTTTCAGCGCACCATCCGTGAACTCACTTTCCACGCCATAGTCGTGCTTGAACAGGCTATGCATGACTGGAGAACCCATCAGCACTGAGATGGCATTGAGGCTCAAGTCCGGCCTCCGCGACAAAGGATCTGCCGGGTTCACCTTCCCAGGCTTGTACTGGATCTCGTAGTCGAAACTCCCCTCAAGAAAACTCCATCCAGCGAGTTTGTCGGCGACTGAGGTTTGGCTGCGTCTTCAGGTACTTCAAGGCATAATGGTCCGTGAAGACCACGCAGTGCCGCGACTCGAGGTAGCACCTCCAGTGCTTGGACGCATGGATCACCGCCAGCATCTCCTTCTCATCGATTGCGTAGTTCAGCTCTGCACCTTGCAACTTGCGTGATGCGTACGCAATTGGCTGTGGCCCCTTCTCGTGATCCTGCATCAGCACTGCCCCAATAGCATAGTCGCTTGCGTTCGTCGCCATGATGTACTCCTTGGAAGAATCCGGATGCACCAGAATCGGAGCGTCATACATTGCAGCCTTGAGCTCCTCAAAGCTCTACTGCTCCTTCACGCCCCATTCCCACTGGTGATCCTTCCTCAGCAGCTGAGTCAGCAGCGCACCATTCTCTACGTCCCCCGGGATGAATTTCCGGTAGTAGTTGACAAACCCCAAGAATACCTGGATGTCACGCACGCACTTTGGTGTCGGCCACTGCTTCACTGCTTCCACCTTCTTTGGGTCCATGGGGAGACCCTTGCCGCTCACGATGTGCCCAAGGAACTCCACCTCCCTTTTCTCGAACTCGCACTTGGAGAGTTTTGCAAACAACTTCTCTCTCCGAAGAATTTCCAACACCTGCCAAAGATGTTGCTGATGCCATTCCAGAGTTCGTGAGTAGATGAGGATGTTGTCGATGAGCACCAAAGAACTGGTCCAAGTGAGGGTGGAAGATCCTGTTCATGAGGCTCATGAACATTGTAGGAGCGTTGGTCAACCCAAACAACACCACGAGGTACTCAAAATGGCCGTACCGCGTCCGAAACGCCGTCTTCTCCACATCCTGCTCCGCAATCCGGATCTGATGGTACCCCGAGCGCAAGTCAATATTGCTGAAGAACTGCGCTCCCCTCAGCTAGTCAAAGAGCTCCTCGACCCTTGGCAGTGGGTACCGGTTCTTGATTGTTACGTTGTTCAGTGTGCGATAGTCCACGCACATCCGCAGCTCCCCTGTCCTTTTCTTCACAAAGAGGACCGGTGTAGTGTAAGGTGACACCGACGGTCTGATGAACACTTGCTCTGTCAGCTCCTCCAACTGCTTTTTCAGCTCACCCAGCTTGTTATCGCTCATGCGATAAGCAGCCCGCACCGTTGGAGTTGCTCCAGGAACAAGCTCAATTTTGTGGTCGATGTCCCGCTTTGGTGGTAAACCCTTTGGCAGCCCAGAAGGAAACACGTCACTATAGCCGTCCAACACTCCCTTGATGCCTTCCGACAGCTCTGCTTCTGGTGCTTTCTGCTGCTCTCCCTCTTGTTGCTTTGTCTCCACTGCCAGCACTTCCACCTATGCAGTTGTTTCCTTCTGCAGCACCCACACAAGGTACACTTGTTCCCCCTTGCGCTGACAGCGCTTCAGCTGCACATAACTCAACTGCGGCACCTTGCCTGCCTTAGAATCCTGCTCCTCTGCCCACGACAGCAAAACGATTTGCTCTTCGCATTTCCTCACTTTCACCTAGCTGCGCACCCAATCCACAGCAGGATTCCACTAGTGCAGCCAATCACGCCCCAGAATGGCATCATAGGTATCCATTGGGCTTGTGCAAAAGTTCACCTCACACGACAGCTTGCTGAGACGAACCCTTAGAGGCAGTCCGCACTCCAGCTCCCCTTGCACCAACTTGGCCGTAGTTGACTTCCTAGGTATCCTTGCAAGTCCCAACCTCTTTGCAAGCTCGTCGCTGAAGAATGAGTGCGACGCGCCGCAATCCAGCAATGCTTTAATCTGCCGACGAGTTTGGCGCCCCTCGTCGTCCGCAAAACCAACCGATAACATTTCGGCTTTCAAGAGGATCCCCGGAAGGCTCCCGCTTCCTTCGCTCCGCAGCAATACACTCGGCAGCTCCCTAGTTGTCGAAGGACTTTCGGGGCTAGTGTCCGCTGATGCGGACGAAGCTTTCCCAGCAGTTGGCCATCCGCCACTCACTGCTGGTTGCCGTTTCCTTGCTGCTTCTTCTTGCAGTCCTTCTTGTGGTGCCCAGGCTTCCCGCAGATCCAAGAGTTCCCACCACGCAGCTTGCTCTGCTGCTGGCCTCCTTGCACTTCGTCGATCTCCATGGGGTCGGCTTGTTGGTGCGTCGCTTGACGTTGAAAATTTTTCTGCTTCTCACGGAAACCCCCTCGATGGTAGCGTAGCACGTCAACAAGCTCAGTAGTGGCCACCATCGCCTAGAACTCTATGATTTCACTGAGTGCCAGCGCGTGCTGAATTTCTGCCTTCAAACCGTCATGGTACTTGTATGCCATCTCCGGCTTGCTCATGTCGTCGATCTCCGAGCACAACGCCAAGAAACGGCGTGTGTACTCCTACACCGAGCCGATCTGCTTCAGCTGCTTAAGCTTGTTGCATGCGGCCATGGAGGCATTCACGACATCGAATCGATCTCTGATGGCTTGCTCAAACTACTCCCATGTCGTCGACACGCGCGCTTCAGCTTGCCCCGCGCCTGGCTGCCACAACACGGCATGTTGCACAGCTGCGTTCCCACCTCCACCTCGAGTGGCCAGCATATTCAGCTGCCTCCACGACTCCAATGCTCCTCCGCGTAGCAATGTCACCGCGAATGACACACGCACAGTATCGTCCTTAGGAGGGTGACCGAGAGCCCCAAAGTAGCTGTTCATCGCGAACAACCAAGTCCGTACGCTCGCACCCTTGAATGAGAGGTTGAACGGTTCCGGAGCCTTTGGCTTTGGTCTTGGCGGACTCCTTGGCCGGGCCGCCCCAACCTGTCCAGCGCCACTCCTATCCCGTAGGTCAGCCATCTGCTGATTGAGCCGCTCGTTCTCCAGCTTGAGGGCTCCCAGCTGCTCTACGATCTGCTGCAGGGCCTGCTCCATTGCTCTGGATGACTTTTAGCCACTGGAGATCCTTCAAAAAAAATTGGTAGCGTTTCGGCAGCAATCAAAAACGTTTCGGCAGCAATTCGGCAGTCCGGGAAGAAAATCCGTGGTCTTGGAAGTGCGCAGGAGTCACCCATCGTCTCCCGCACGCGCACGATAGGCCGTGTGGACGCTCTAGAAATTTAGAAATGTTTTCCAAAGGTTGGGTCGTGCGTTGGCTTCGAAGTCTGGTGCAGCAATCTCCCTCTCGATCAGCCTTGACGTTGTCCGGCGTAGTCCGTGCCTTCGCTCCTTGAAGTTTGGCGTGCTCCGGCAGCGCTTCCTCCCAACGCGTGACTCCGGCTCTGATACCAGATGTGAGAGTGGGTGCTCTCTGGAGATTAGACTTTAGTCTGTGGAGAGCACAGTCGCAGCGGAAAGTTAGACATGGAGATGTCTGGAAGCCAGAGCTGGAAAATACAGGTTAATTAGATTGAACTGAGTACAAGGTATTTATATTGTTCGGCTGGCTAGCCCAAGCCTCAGCCTATTGCTTTCCTAGCTTTCTGTAACAAGCTACTTGCACCTGTACTAGGTGCCCTACTTGCACCTGAACTTGGTGTCCTACTTGCACCTAATGCCTAGTGCGAGAAGTCCCTGGCCGTCGATCGTCCAGATCGACGGTCCCTTCTGTCTCTCGGCGAGCAGCCCCATTGGTTGCGTATGACTCCCGGCGGTGGATACAGTCGCCCTGTCGCGCACGCCACCGGTGGTACTGCGACCGTCCCACGGTCGTAGTCAACGAAACTGCTACCGCCGTTGACCGCGCGCGCTGTCGGGGCCGTCCGTCAAAACAACCCCTCGGCGGGTAGCGTCGTCGTTACGCTACTCGCCGAGAGGGTGAAAACCACCCTCACGTGGCGTGATCAGAACGATGTTGCGAAGCGACGAGCAAAACACGCCCCTGGCGTGTGGAGCACGCCGTGCTCCATCGCTCGCTCACTCCTCCTCGCTCCGCATAGCCGCGGTCGAGCGGAGGCGAGCTCGACCGTGAGCCAAATTTCCGAAAAATGGAAAATGGCCCAGATGCCCTGAAACTCCGTCGAGGCCCTGAGTATGCCAAAACAATAGGGGCACCTCATTACAGTTTTGGAGCCTGCAGTGACGAAGTCACCACGTGCTCTGATGCAACAAGGGGGTCTTGCTGCTGTTCAAGATCTCTGTGCCCAGGAAGCAAACCCTGTACTCCAATGTACGAAAGCCGAAGACTTGGATTGAAACTTGTAATTGAAGAAGACTATCAAGTACAAGTATGGTACAGGAAAATAGCGGCGAAACACAGCTCAGCTCAATGCTCTGACACAACCTGCCCCATCCAAGAGCGCAACACCTTGCTAGGCCGTCAAGGCTGTCGTTGCAAGGGTCGCAGCATGGTCAACGTACTTTCAGGTGAAATGGCCTCCAGGTTGTCAGGGCAGCCTCCTCTCCACGCTGGCAGCCACTGCCAGACTTACTGGGTCGTCAGAGGACTTCTGACCCTCCTAGCCAAGCTGGCAGAGTGCTGCCAGGCTTACTGGGTCGACATAGAGGAACTCCAGCAAGACACACAGCTTCTAGATCCTCCTAACCAGGCTGAAAAAACACTGCCAAACACAGTGGGTTGAGAGAGGGAGACTCCAATTGTCTGTCTGTCCAGACAGAATCAGTTGTATAGAACAGAGCTAAGGTTAGACACTAACTCTGGGCTCTCACGCCTAGACACAACTCCTGGCCCACAGATGGACAACGTCAAGCAAGACAGCTCAAGCTAGGCAGCTTGAGTCTTGCATGTAGTTTAGCCACCAGAGCGAGGTAGCCAGACCTTCAGGTAGTCAGGGGCGTCCTCCTGCCCATGTTGGCAGACTGTTGCCAGGCTTACTAGGATCTTGAGATGAGAGCGACTACAGAGTCTTGGTCTGAGGCGTTGTCAGGCAGAGATGGACTGTTGGTCGAGTTGTTGAAGTTGCTTGTGGAGTTGCTTACTGAGTTACTGGTGTTTACTGGAGTTATTGGACTGACTGAATCCAGTCTGCTTTTATACTAAAATCTTGGCAAGTTGACCAGCTGCCCTATGCCCAGAAGAAACGTCCTGCTTCAAGGTCGTAGCTTCCTCCTCTAGGAATCTTCCTGGTCCAAGGCATGCAGCTTCCTCCTCAAAGAAGCTTCCTGAATGCTGGCAACTTGGCCGTGGTCCCAGCTGCTGAGTCGTGCATGTTGCCGCTGACGCAGGGCGGTCCCCACTCTTGGCTCTGCATGCAGCTGCTTAGTCGTGCATGTAGTAGTTGATGCAGCTGCTGAGTCGTGCATGTGGTAGCTGATGCAATGCTGAATCATGCATGCACCACCCGATGCAGAGTGGTCGCTGCTCTAGAACCCTGCTTGCATGTGCTGATGCAAGCGGTCCCAGCAGTCCATTCAGGTGTATCCCCACCGTGATTGGTCTGGGTCAAGTACCCAGCAGTGCTTGCTTGCACTACGCAGCTGCTGACCAAGCTGGGCCAGCAGGCATGCACAGCCCTGCTGTGCATGCAGCACTTCAAAGATCCAGGCTCCTTTCCCCCCTTTGGACCTGGATGCCAGAATTAAATGTGGCCTGTACATCAAAAAATTCCTGGTCAAGCCGCACCCGGGTATTTACGGATAAAAATCCGTAACTTCGCGTACAAACCTCCGATTGTCGATCCGACTGCGCCATGTCGAAGCTGTCACTCAGCGCAGTTATCGCTCACTCTAACACTATCATGGCCATGAAATTTGTACTCGTGTCTACTCTAGCTCTGTCAGAAGACAAAACTTGAAGCTTGGAATTGGTTTACCTCTCGGACACTAAGAGACTTGAAAACATACGTCAGAACTTTGTTTCTTTAGGTAGTGGAAATCTCTTAGCAAATCTGCTTGCATCGTCAATGAACAAGAGGAAGTAGTAACATCCAGTATCTATTGCGGTTGGTTGTGTTCTATACATGTAATTATGGACCAACTACAATTTCTGATTGACATTGCATTCTGCAACAGGAGGGCACATCTATCGAGGTAGCTTTTCACGTGGAAAGTCTTCGCACGACTGTATAATGTCTTCGTCGCCACTCTCTTTAATGTCGAGGCCATTAGGCACCTTTCTGTGCATTGACTGCAGAAGTGGAGTACAGACATGGCCAAAATTCTTGTGCCAGAAGGAGATGTTTGCGCCACGTACTAGTTGGAGACTTGCTACTGCAAAGGGCAAGTCAATGCCATCTTGTTCTAGTGCACATAAATCAAGCTTCATCATTATGTGTTTCAGTAGGCTACCCTCTGCAAACGGCTTGCCTTCATGTGTTTAAAGAACGACATGCTCCCTATTTTCATAGTACGTACACTCCTCTTCATCATATGCCCCAGTGAAAGAAGTTTGACAATGATTCCATATGTGTACAGTACATTGCTAAACTTGACCTATGCAGCTTGGTACCCAGTCATAGTCATCTTCCTCGTTCCCAACCCCTAAGACCTACTTGTTTTCAACCGCAGTGAAAGAGCCTTTTGAGTAAGGTAGGACCTCTTGGAGACAACCTCATCAAACGTGATGTGCAAAGTGCACCCACGGTCAACATACCATATGAATTTTGAGCAAACCATCTCATCGCTTTGTGTGTCCGATCTTTGAAACATAGACCTTAAATAGTTGATCTACATTCCCTTGCCTCCCTCTTGTGTCTCTTTCTCATACTCCTGGTATGGCTTCTCGTCTGATTTCTCCTTCTTGCCATTCTTCGTCTCCCCCCTTTCCTCCCAAGCCATTCTCTCTCTCTGTCTCCGTCTTGCTTGTTCCTCTTCCCACAGGCTCTTCGAGTAAACTTTCCTTCTGATTCCTTTCCTCCCCCAAACATGACACTCAGATGCATGTCTTCGAGTAAACTTTCCTTCTGATTCCTTTCCTCCCCCAAACATGACACTCAGATGCATGTCACAATAATGGGCGTTGGCTGAAGGAGTTGAGGCATGATTAGGCAAGGCCATTGCATACACTGAAGTTTGAATATGTTCCTTGAGTGTACTCTCTTCAAAGGTTGTTTATTGAACCCATCCCTACACCTCTTCTGTAGTGGTTGGGAGGAGTGTACTTTGTCCTATATAGTTAAACAGAGATCTCTTAACAAGGATCTAAGTGCAGCGAGTCATTACATGTGGCAATTGTGCTGAGTCACCATTCAAAATTACTTTGAGTGCAATCAATGCACTAATTTGTCTCATGTATCTCATCACACCTTGATTTTCTGTCTTACGTGGCCAAAGAATTCTCTTATAAGGAAGGAACACAGTGCGTGAGGTTAGTGTATTTGGCGAGTGCGCTCAGTCACCATAGAAAAGTACATTAAGATTACGCTAAGTGTGCTAAGTTATCTCATGTGTCCTAGCACACCTTTTTTTTTTGTCTTGTATTATAATAAAATTCCCTTCTTACGAAGGACCTGAGTGCCTAGGGCTATGTGGTAAGTTCGCTCACCACTTAAAGGTACACAAAGCATACATAGTACGCTAATGTGTCTCATTTGTCCCATCGAACCTTGCTTTTCGTCTTATATGGCCCAAGAACTCTCTTCTTAGGGAGGACCTTAGTTTTTTGGGCCGGTGTATGTGGCAAGTGCGCTTAGTCACCATACGAAACTTACCAAGAGTACATTCAGGGTGCTTATTTGTCTCATGTGCCCCATTACACCTTAATTTTTGTCTTATGTGGCCAAAGCATTCTCTTCTCATCGTTGTGTTTTACTTACCTGTTTATTCAGATGTAGTTAAAACATTAATTTATGTTTATTACTACATTGTGTGTTTCTATGTATGTATGAGCAACAATTACCCTACTCCCGCCTAAATTCATAACTTAAATAATTATATTTTTTTCGGGACCGGCCCATAATTATGTTCTGGCTTGTTCGGGACCGGCCCAAAAAAATTTCCAGGTCTGTTGAATAAAGCCGGAAAAGTTCAAATCCGGTGGCTGTCGATTTTAGGTGGTCCAGAAATTCGTCGCTCGACGGTCATCCGCGACAGACCGCGGCATGTCGCGTCTGCGCACGACCGGTTCGGGTGTGGGGAGGACGGTGCAAAACGGCAATGCCGCTCGCCCGTCGATACGGGCGAGCAAGGTGAGCCGTGGATTTGGTGGCTCGAGTTCGGAGTTACGAACTCGAGCCACCAAATTGACCTGCCAAGACGCGGAGGTGAACGGGACGTTTTGAATTTAAGCGGGCGTTTTTCTCCCACCCTAGTTTGAGAGCGGCCGAAAACTCAACCCGGGTCTGTTGAAAAAAGCCGGAAAAAAATTCCTTCGCAAAAGGTATTCCGAATTTAGGGGGGAGTAGGGTAGTTTGGTTTGGAGATATGAGTGATCCAAAACAAAATCAAGCCATGTTCTTGGCTTGTTACAACTAGAACTATCTGATGCATAGATATTTTCCAAAAGTGTTAGCGTACTACATTTGTCATAGATGTGCTATCAAAGCTGCATTTCAAACCATTTCTATATGCCGTTATCGAGTTTCTCTTATACGTGGAGCATTTCATGTTGAGCTTGACCGCCGTCTATTTAATGAAGACTGATTACTCTGAATGTTGGTCAACAATATTGTCCTCCCCTGAGGTGTCCACTTGATTTGTTGCTCCGGTCCTCGTGAGGTGGTTTAGAGAAACTCCAAAAGTACAATGGGAGCGTATGTGGCGAGCGCAATCGAATGAGAGGTGAAGTGTACTGATCGTGCATTGTGTGTATGGCAGCCTTGGGAAGCCATAGAAATTTGTTTTTGCAAAGCATATAGAATTTGCTATTTTTCTTGCACCAATCCTCTACGTTTACGCTTGTAAACTGCAACCATTGAATTGCAAAGCCGCCACCGCCGACAGCTGCAAAAATCATGAAAAGCGTATTTTTTTCCTTAACGCAGTGATTATTCTTTCATGTTGGAGAAATGAGAGAAGAGAATGGACTAAGTGGCGATCCATTCTAAACCATAAAGAGATAATTTTCGAGTTGTGGAAAGAATCAATACAAGTGAAATCAATATTTTTATAATATCATGCCTAGCTTAAATGGATTTTTACGTGTGAAAAACCAAAGATTTTGGACTTTCGATTCCATTTATACAGTGTGATGTATAAACATAAGTAACGTAACAGAAGACACGGATGGCTTTCCTCACTATTAAAGATAAATGAATGGGCCGGTCCGCTCGCTATCAAATATTGAAGTGGATGCGTAAGAAACAGAGACCTTAACAATGTCGAACGACACCCTGCAGGTTTGAATGGTGGGTCCCATTTAAATCATGTGGACCTGCTTCTTATAGGACAACATCTGGTTTTCTATTCATCATGTCCAATGGTCAAGCGATACAAATCGGAAACCACAAGAAGGGATTACGTTCAATCTTCACTTCGATCACACATCAACGATCACACATCAACGATAACACATCAACGATCACACGTCAACGATCACACATCAACTATCACACGTCAACGATCACACGTCAACGATCATACATCAACGATCACACGTCAACGATCACGCATCAACGATAACACATCAACGATCACACGTCAACGATCACACATCAACGATCACACGTCAACGAT
>SZWC01023060.1:692-14392 GCA_023375785.1 Penium margaritaceum | reverse complement strand
GGGGGGGAAGGGGGGGATCGAGTGATGGGAAGCTGGCTCCGAGAATCCGGAGTCGGCGGTTGTCAGTCATGCGTGTCAGATTTTGTCAGTGGAGGCTCCGAGGGGGGAGGGGGGACGAGGCACTCGCCGAACGCGAGCTCGGACCACATCGGGGCCCCATCGGGGTGGACCGGGGTTCCGCGGCCGCGGTAATAGGGTCACCTTGGAACCCCGGGTCAACACTGATTGCATAGTGTGGTTGAGGGACACTATACAGCACCATGACCCCCCTGGTTTCAAAGTTGGTGTCCCGTGCCCTGCACCTTTTCTTACCAAAAAACACAACAATGGTTGCAGCTCCGTGCCTCGTATCCATTCTACATCCACACAACAATGCAATGGTTGGTGCCCCGTTGTGCCTTGAACTTGTCAAGAAAAAGCCGCCTGTTATAGAGACGGACGATACTGGTGAATGTCTCATCATCACGAGACTCACGTGTCTCCGTCATGATGAACCCCTGTTGTGAGAAGATACACTCTGAAGGTGCCAACGAAGCCGGGACGTCAAAAATATCCCGTGCTGTTGATGCCAGCGTATGCATCCTCCTCTGCTGGGTCCTTAGATTACGCATCGGATGAACTTGCCTAAACCCTTCGCCGCTTTTGTTCATCTACAACTCCAACTCTCCCTTCTACACACTTGATGCGTTTACTGGGAGCATAAAGAGTTGTTGGTTCAGCTTCCTTTCTCCAACTGTCCACTTGTCATGTGTCTTTCACCTTCTTTTGGGGTTTCGAGAGTCGCCCCCGACCTTTGTGCATATGGCTGCACAATGCTCACGACCATTGCACGCGCCTCATCCCATGTCATCTGCATAGCATCTGACTGTTGTGGCTGCTGAAGTAGTTTGGCTCAATGCGAGGGTCGAGCCACGTGGCCACTGCACACTACTCATGATTCATCTTGAGTACTCTTCCATCTTGTCCTTCCCTGCCCGCATCCCACTAGCCACGGGTTCCTTGAAGCCTCCCTGCACGCAACACTTGATGATAGCGGTGTAGCATGGCATAACCCACGAAAGCGTTGCGTACTTGTTGCGTTCTGCGAGTAGCGTACAGACTGTTGCAGGGCGTAACGCGAGAATGATGTCCACAAGGACATCCCAATTTGCTGTGCGCAAGTCTCATGCATGCACTTCTGTGCGATCCCGTCTAGTAGTTTCTCCACCATGTCGTGCGTGCTATTGTAGCACGTCTTCACGCCCGCTACCAAGCCGAAGTCCGTCGCCTTTTTCCTGCGCGCGAAAAGTTGCCCCACGCTTGTCGCTGTGCCGTACGTAGTCGAGGAGGGTGCGTGCTTTCTCCATCAGCTTCTCAATGCCATCTATTCCAAAAACGTCCACCACAGCATGATTAAGCACATGGCACAAGCAGCTGTGACCTTTGTCCACAGCAAAATCATCGGTATACTTCTCAGATAGCACCTATAACACGAGAATGTTGGGGCTCGTATTGTCCAACGTTATGCCACCCACGCCCCTACCCAAGCCCCAACGCTCCTAGATGTAGTGCAACGTTATGCCACCCTCGCCCTCATACTCCTCTACCTCATCCTCTTCGTCATCGTCGTCGTCGTCCTCCCCTTCCTCCTCGTCCTCCTCTTCGTCCTCCTCTTTCTCCTCTTCCTTCGCATCATAGTCCTCTTCCTCATTTTCATCGTTTTCCCCACCCGAGAACACTCTCTTCTTTTGCTGCTGCTGCTGAATACGCAAGGCCGCATGCTTATGGCTTGCCCTTGTAGGCCGTGCTGCTGCTGCTGCTGCGGCTGCTGCAGCGGTTACTGCTGTGACGGCTGCTGCTGGCCGTGCTGCTCCTGCTGGTGCTTCTTGGATCCTCTCGACGCGACCGTAGGTTTGAAGCGTCGTCCGGGCTGCTCATAGTCAGCAGCCGATGCTTGGCTCAGGGTAGGTACTTCCACTGCCGCTCTCAAGAGAGCCTCGGCAGCCTTGGCTTCTTTGGGTTGCGGAGGTTGCGTGAACATAAGGGGTTTTTGCTGCTGGAACGCGAGCTTTGCCAAATCAGCCTGTCTCTTCCGAAAACTCTTCTTCTTTCCCCCTCCAATCCAACTAGAGTCCTCTACGAAACTGACTCAGAGGCACCCTGTTGCGTCAGCATGAAAGTGTGACTGCCAACTTTTGAGCCACGGCGCTGGTCTCTTCGTCGAGTCGGAGGCGTTCGGCAGCTAGCTTCACTTCATGTGCTGCAGCTGCAAACGCAGAACTATCAGCTGCAGTCTTTGCAAGAACCATGACTGCTGCGACCTCTGCTGCTGAAGTTGTCGATGTTGCTAATGTAGGGTGCACAGGCGCATTGTCATCACAGTGCTCAGCAAACGCATCTTCTTCCTTTCGCTCCATCTCTTGTTGTTGCTGCTCTGCTGCTGCTGCTGCTGTTCCTGCTGTTGCTGGAAACTGCTGCTGTTGCTGCTGTTGCTGCTGCTGCAAACTGCAGCTGCTGCTGCTGCCCCTGCTGTTGCTGCTGCTGTTGCTGTTGCTGCTTGCTGCTGCTGCTGCAAACTGCTGTTGCTGCTGCTGCTTACTGCTGGTGCTGCTGCTGCTTACTGCTGGTGCAAACTGTTGCTTCTGCTGCTGTAGCTGCTGCTGCTGCAAGCTGTAGTGTTGTCTGCAGTGTTGTCTGCAGTGTGGTCTGCAGTGTAGTCTTTCCTGCTGCTGCCAACTACTGCTGCTACTGCTACTGCGAACTGCTGCCGCTGCTGCTGCAAACTGATGCTGCTGCTGGTGCAAATGGCTGCAGTGTAGTCTGCAGTGTAGTCTTGCTGCTGCTGCTGCTGCTGCTGCTGCTGTTGCACATGTGGTCGTCTCCTGTGGCCTGCACCTGTGGTCTTCACCTGCTGCAAACTGCTGCAAACTGCAGCTGCTGCTGCTTCCCCTGCTGTTGCTGCTGCTGCTGCTGCTGCTGCTGCTGCTGCTGCTGCTGCTTCTGCTGCTTCTTGCTGCTGCTGGAAACTGCTGCAGCAAATGCTGCTGCAAAATGCTGCTGCTGCTGCAAAATGCTGCTGCTGCTGCCTACTGCTGTGCCTACTGCTGCTCTGCCGCTGCTGCTGCTGTAGCTGCTGGTGCTGCAAACTGCTGCAGCAGTCTGCAGTGTTGTCTGCAAAGTGGTCTGCAGTGTATTCTCTCCTGCTGCTGCCAACTGCTGCTCCTGCTGCGAACTGCTGCCGCTGCTGTGAACTGCTGCCGCTGCTGCTGCTGTAGCCGCTGCTGCTGCGCCTGCTGCGCCTTGTGCGCCTGCTGCGCCTTATGCGCCTTGTGCGCCCTACGCGCCTTATGCGCTTTGTGCGCCAGCTGCGCCAACTGTGCCAAAGCGCGTGCTGCGCCAAAGACTCTGTTGTGCCTGTGGCTGCTAAAGGTGTGGAGAGCACTGGACAGGAGTGTGTAAGAGGAGTGTGCAACTGTTGAATTCGTCAACCGCTGAGCTGGGTTAGAGGTGCCTTACAAAGGGACCCAAGTTGCGTCGCATCATGCGACACGACTTGGGTCCCTTACTCGCGTCGCCTGCGGCGACAAAAGCTCCAATGAATTCGCGTCGCCCGAGGCGATTCGGCGTCACCAACACGTTGCTCGCACGATGCGGTGGCGACACCAATAAGGGTGACGTTGAACTTGCCACCCGTGGACGTGCGGTTGGCGGGTAGCACCCTTTTGAAGTTATGCATGCCGACAATGTTCGGTTCAGTCTGGTTTCGGATTGGAAACCGAACTGAACCGAACATAATTGACTAACCACACAAGGACACATTCCGTTTGGTTCGGATGTATCCGAACCGAACTGACCTTTTCCCAACGTTATCGGAATCCAAAACCGAACTGTAAACCTCATGTCAGAAACGGACCTGTGAACAGTCCGGTTGGGTATTTCGGTTTATAATGGATGGGATCGGATATCCGATCCGGTTTAACAGCCTTGGCTGCCACCGTTGGTCAAGGAATGGCTCCAAAAGTGATGTGATCCCGGCATCAAGACCGGACAGCAGGCAGAATGGGGTCATCAGTGGAGGTGTTTGAGTATTTCAAACACCTCCAGTCAAGAAGCTGCTGCATGACAATGCAACGGCACGTCCTTTGTGTATTTTGAAGATAGGGAAAATGCTGCAGGAACCGGGGGATTTGGAGGGAGAAAATGATACGTGTTTGACCGGGCCTTGGATGACTCCTTGAGGCTTGGGTCAAGCAGGGAAACAACCATGGCTCCCATCATTGACGAAGAAGAGAGGGGCACTGTCCGTAGTGGGAGGAGGAGCGGCAATGAGTGGTGGAGAGGATACGTACGAGGGGAGCAAGGAGGAAGAAGAAGGCGATGAGGAGAATGTACCACTAGTGGTGGGGAGGAGAGGGGAAGATGGAGGGGAAGGGGGGGAAGAAGCTATGGAAGGGGTTGAGGGAGGGGGCGTGGCGGTGATAGAAAGGGGTGGGAGATAAAAATGATGAGGATGAGCCCACGATTGCGGCGACTTGTGAGATTCAAGATCGTACCGATACCGTGAAGGCTAAGAAGCGACGGCTTGAGGAGGAAGCAAGGGAGTAAGAGGAGAGTAATGAGCACGTGGGTGAAGAGGAGGCGGAGGATGAGGAGGTGGAGAAGATGAAGAAGGAGAAAGTAGTCGCGGTCAAGAGGGGCAAGTTGGCACAAAAAAACTTGTCGTTGGAGAAGCGAGGGGAGGATAGTGAGAAGTGGAGTGTTGAAGAAAATGTGGCGAGGAGAGTGGCGGTGATCAAGGAGGCTAGGTGCGTGAAGGAGCACAAGTCCGCACCAGCAATGAAGCTGTTTTTTGACCCTTGCGAGCATCGAGAGGGCTACATGATGTGCAAGGGCTGTGGACAGAGTGAAATGTAAAGCAAAGAAACCGCGCTTGTAACGAGTTGCCCCTAATTTTTCTGGCATACTCGGGTCTCGTCCGAGTTTTGGGGGCATGCTGGCCATTTTCCGATTTTCAGAAATCGTGCGAGTGGTCAAGCTCACCTCCGCTCGACCGCCGATGCGAGGGGGAGGAGGAGCGAGCGAGCGAGCAACGACGTGAAGATCACGCCATTGCTGGGGGGGCTTCGCACGCAACCTCGCGGGCGCGTTCCAAACACGCAACGCGCGGTTGCGTGTCACTTTCTCGGCGAGTGGCGTGATGGTGACGCCACCCGCCGAGGGGTTGTTTTGGCGGCGAGCCCCCGACAACGCGCGCGGTCATCAACAGCAGCAAAACGGCGACTGCGACCGTACGACAGGTCGCAACACATGCGGTGGCGTGTACAAGACGACGACTGCACTCACCGCCGAGAACCATCCTCGGCGACTGTACGAGACGTCGAGCGAACGCACCGGCTCGCGCTAGGCCAAGGCAAACCGTCGATCTAGACGATCGACGGTCGGACGCTTCTCGTATGAAGCATTAGGGGCAAGTACGGCACCGGGTACAAGGTGCAAGTAGGTTGTTGGGGCAAGCTAGGAAAGGAGTAGACGAGGGCAAAGACTAGCCGACCGAAAAGTATAAATACCTTCTACTCTGTTCATTGTAATGAACCTGTGATTTTCCAGCTCTGTCTTCCAGACATTTCCAAGTCTATTTTTCCGTTGCGATTGTGCTCTCCGCACACCAAGGATTAATCTTCAGAGAACACCCACTCTCACATCTCGTATCAGAGCTAGAGCCACGCATTGGGCGAAAGCACTGCCGGATCTCTACAAACGTAGAGGGGCGAAGGCACGGACTACGCCGGACAACGTAGAGGCTGATCAAGAGAGAGATTGCTAGACCAGACTTCGAAGCCAACACACGAGTCAACCTCTGGAAAATTTTCTACTTTTGCAGAGCGTTCACACGGCCTGCCGTGCGCGCGCGAGAGACGATGGTAACTCCTACGCACTTCGAAGACGTCAGATTTTCATGCCGGACTGGTGCATTGCTGCCAATTTGTTTCGATTGCTGCCAAAACGCTGCCAAATTTATCATGAGGATCTCCCACGGCCAAAAATTATCCACAGCCATGGAGCAGGCTCTGCAATAGATCGTAGAGCAGCTAGGAGCCCTCAAGCTGGAGAATGAGCGGCTCAATTGGCAGATGGCTGACGTGCGGGACGGCACTGACGTTGGACAGGTTCGGGCGGCCCGACCAAGGAGTCCGCCAAGACCAAAGCCAAAGGCACCAAAACCGTTCAATCCCTCAGTCAAGGGTGCAAGCGTACAGACCTAGTTGTTCGCGATGAACAATAACTTTCGGGCTCTGGGTCACCCTCCAGAAGACGATGCTGTGCGTGTCATTCGTGGTGACACAACCACGCGGAGCAACATTGGAGTGGTGGAGGCAGCTGAATATGCTGGCCACTCGAGTTGGAGGTGGGAACGCAGCTGTGCAACATGCCGTGTTGTGGCAGCCAAGCGCGGGGCAAGCTGAAGCTCGCGTGCCGATGACATGGGAGCAGTTCGAGCAAGCCATCAGACATCGATTTGATCTCGTGAATGCCTCCATGGTCGCACGCAACAAGCTTAAGTAGTTGAAGCAGATGGGCTCGGTGCAGGAGTACACACGCCGTTTCTTGGCGTTGTGCTCGGAGATTGACGACATGAGTGAGCCGAAAATGGTAGACAAACACCACGACAGTTTGAAGGCAAAAATTCAACGCATGTTGGCACTCAATGGAATCACGAAGTTCCGGGCGATGGTGGCCACTGTTGAGTGCGTTGACGCGCTACGCTATCATCGAGGGGGTTTCTGTGAGAAACAGGAAAATTTCCAGCATCAAACACAGTACCAACAAACTAATCCCATGAAAATTGACGTAATGCAAGGAAGCCAGGAGCAGAGCAAGTCGCGTGGTGGGCACTGTTGGATTTGCGGGAAGCCTGGGCACCACAAGAAGAACTGCAAGAAGAAGCAGCAGGGAAACGACAACCAGCAGTGAGTGTAAAGCAGCCAAGTATTGGGAAAGCTTCGTCCACATCAGCAAACACAAGTCCCAAAAGTCCTTCGACAACAAGGGAGCTGCCGGACGCCAGACTCGTCGGCAGATTAAAGCATTACTGGATTGCGGCGCGTCGCACTCATTCTTCAGCGACGAGCTTGTAAAGAGGTTGGGGCGTGCACGGCTACCCGGGAAGCCAACTACGGCCAAGTTGGTGCAAGGGGAGCTAGAGTGTGGACTGCCTCTGAAGCCTCTGGGGGTCCGTCTGGACAAGCTGTCGTGCGAGGTAAACGTTCGCACATGCCCGATGGACACAAACGACGCCATTTTAGGGCGTGGCTGGCTGCACCGGTAGAATCCTATTGTGGATTGGGTGCGCAACCAGGTGAAAGTGAAGAAATGCGGGGAGCAAATCGTTTTGCCGTTGTAAGCAGAGGAGAAGGACTCCACGGAGAACTGCCGCAGTTGAGTTACGTGCAGCTGAAGCGCTGTTAGCGCAAGGGGGACCAAGTGTACTTTGTGTGGGTGGGGCAATAGGGAGCAACTAAAGAGGTGGAAGTGTTGGCAACAGAAGCACAGCATCAAGAGAGAAAGCAGCAAAAAGAACCCGCAACAGAGCTGTCGGAAGGCATCAAGGGAGTGTTAGATAGCTACAGTGATGTTTTTCCTGCTGAGCTGCCAAAGAGTTTACTATCGAAGCGAGACATTGACCACACAATTGATGTGGTTTTTGGAGTAACCCCAACAGTGCATGCTGCTTATTGTATGAGCGATAATGAGCTGGGTGAGTTGAAGAAGCAGCTCGAGAAGCTGACAGAGCAGGGGTTCATCAAACCATCGGTGTCACCCTATGTTGCATCGGTCCTCCTTGTGAAGAAGAAGACAGGGGAGCAGCGGATGTGCATGGATAATCGTGCACTGAACGACGTAACGATCAAGAACCGGTACCCGCTGCCAAGGTTCAAGGAGCTGTTTGACCAGCTGAGGGGAGCGTAGTACTTCAGCAAGATTGACTTGCTCTCGGGATATCATCAGATCCGGATTGCGTAGCAGGATGTGGAGAAGACGACGTTTTGTACGCGGTACGGCCATTTTGAGTACCTTGTGATGTCGTTTGGGTTGACCAACGCTCCTGCAACGAGATCTTCTACCCTCACTTGGACCAGTTCATGGTGGTGTTCCTCGATGACATCCTCATCTAATCCCAAACTCAGAAGAGCATCAGCAACACCTTCGGCAGGTTGAGACATTCTTCTAAAAGAGAAGCTGTTTGCGTAACTCACCAAGTGCGAGTTTGAGAAAAAAGAGGTGGAGTTCCTTGGGCACATCGTGAGCGGCAAAGGTCTCCGCATGGAACCAAACAAGATGGAAGCAGTGAAGCAGTTGCGGACACTGAAATGCGTGCGTGAAATCCAGGTCTTCTAGGGATTTGTCAACTACTACCCGAATTTCATCTTGAAGTACACAGAAAAAGGTGCGCCACTCACACAGCTGTTGAGGAAAGATCACCAATGGGAATGGGGCGTGAAGGAGCAGACGAGCTTCGAGGAGCTCAAGGCTGCGATGTGTGACGCTCTGGTTCTGGTGCATCCGGATTCATCAAAGGAGTACGTCATGGCAACGGACGCGATCGACTATGCCATTGGGACAATGCTGATGCAGGATCACAGAAAGGGGCCGCAACCGATTGCGTATGCGTCTTGCAAGTTGCGAGGGGCAGAGCTAAACTACATAATCCATGAGAGGGAGATGCTAGCGGTGATTGATGCATCCAAGCACTGGAGATGCTACCTCGAGTCGCGACGCTGTGTGGACTTCACGGATCACTACGCCCTGAAGTACCTGAAGACGTAGCCGAACCTCAGTCGCCGTCTGACTTTTTGGATTGAGTTCTTGGAAAGTAGGTTTGACTACGAGATCTAGTACAAGCCTGGGAAGGTGAACCTGGCAGATCCTCTGTCACGGAGGCTGGACTTGAGCCTCAATGCCATCTTAGTGCTGATGGGATCTCCAGTCATGCATAGCCTGTTCAAGCAGGGCTATAGCGTAGGCAGTGAGTTCACGGGTGGTGCAATAAAAGACGACACTTTGGATGGAGCGTATTGGCGAAGGGGGTAGGAGCAAAAAATCGTCATGTCAGACTATGCGCCCTTGAAGCAGTTGTTGCTAGAAAAAACACATGACATCCACTACTCTGGTCACTTGGGCTTTGACAAGTCGCTCAAAGCCTTGGCACGCCATTACTGGTGGTTGTCAATGACAACTGATTGCAAGAGGTTTGTGAGCAGCTGCGATGTGTGCTAACGCATCAAGGCGCGAAGGACCAAGCCACCTGGGGAGCTGCAACCATTGCCTATACCAGAGAGGCCATGGACAGATATCTCGCTTGACTTCATCGGCGGGTTGCCTGTGACGCAGCAACGCAAGAACACGGTGTCGGTGGTGGTTGACCGATTTTCTAGGATGGCACATTTCATTGCATATCTTGAAAGCATCACAGCTGCAAAGGCAGCTCAACTCCTCCTCAGTCATGTTACCAAGCTGCATGGAGTGCCGGAATCGGTGGTCTTAGATCGCGATCCACGGTTCACTTCGCGATTCCGGAGAGATCGCATGGAGAAGCTAAGCACGCGGGTGCAGTTGAGCACGGCATACCACCCATAGAGCGATGGGCAGACAGCGCACGAACCGGACTTTGGAGCAACTATCGCAGAGAATGGTCCCATCGGATGGAGTGGGTAGGGAGGAGAAGCTCGGAGTGGCAAAGTTTGCCTACAACTCCGTGGTGTCAGAATCAATAAGAAAGTCACCATTTGAGGTGGTCTATGGCCACCAGCCACTGAGCCCAACCGCCCTTGTTACAGCAACATCTCTTCTGACAGTATAGCAGATTGCCGAAGGGTTTGCTACCACTTGGGACGTGGTGCGGCAACGGCTGTTGAGGGCACAGAAACAACAGAAGCGACGGGCTGATAAGAATTGCTCTTCAAAAGAGTTCCAAGTGGGAGATGAGGTGATGCTGAACTCTGCTAACCTGCAACTGATGGGAGTTGGGAGTCCCAAGCAGAAACCGCAATGGGTGGGTGCGTTCCGTATTCTAGAGAAGCGGTCGATCGTTTGATACTAGTTGGAGCTGCCAGCTCACTACACCATCCATCCGGTGTTCCACATCTCCCTCCTTCGTGCCTATCGCAACCCTAAGCATGTTAAATCGAAATCGATACCAGTATCGATTTAAGTCGATATCGGTTTCGATTGATGTCGAGTCGAAACCGAGTCAAGGATTAACCCATGGTTGTCGAAATCGATGTTAAGTCGATATCGATTTCGTTTTCAGACATCCTAGTCGAGATGTGTCGAGGTCGATAGGAAAACATCGATTTCGATAAAAAAATCGGTTTCGACTCGACTACACGCATGTGGTTTATGCCCAATTTAGGCAGCCTAATCATTCTGCTTGTGTTTGAACCTCTTTTGTGGAAAATAGTCAAATCTGTTAGTCGAAATCGAGTCGAAATCGATATGATGCTGGAGTGAAATCAAGTCGAAATCGATACTGATTTCGGCTTTCAAATCGAAATCGATAAAGTCGATATCGAAATCGATATTTATGAAATCGAAATCGATAATATTGATTTCGATTTCGATTTAACATCCCTACGCAACCCCAACACCTTCTTCCAGGGTTGCGAGACAGCTCCACCTCCTACTGTCCTGATTGAAGAAAGTGAAGAGTTTGAGGTGGAGAAGATTCTGGCAGACTGCCAGAGTGGACGACAACGTGAGCTTCTAGTACAGTGGAAGGGGTACCCGGCGGAGCACAAGTCTTGGGAGCCAGATTCCAACTTCCATGTCGAGGGTACCAACACTATTCTCCAGGAGTATCTCAGGCGCGCCGGGACGTCGCGCCTCCGACAGGAGGTGTGAATGTAACGAGGTGCCCCTGCTTTTTCTGGCATATTGAGGGCTCGTCCGAGTTTTGGGGGCATGCTAGCCATTTTCCGATTTTCAGAAATCATGCGAGCGGTCGAGCTCACCACCGCTCGACCGCCGATGCGAGGGGGAGGATGAGCGAGCGAGCGAGCAACGACGTGAGGATCATGCCGTCGCTGGGGGGGTTTCGCACTCAACCTTGCGTGTGCGTTCCGAACACGCAACGCGCGGTTGCGTGCCACCCTCTTGGCGATTGGGGTGATGGTGATGCCACCCGCTGAGGGGTTGTTTTGGCGGCAAGCCCACGACAACGTGCGCGGTCACCGGCAACAGCAAAACGGCGGCTGCGACCGTACGACAGGTCGCAGCATATGCGGTGGCGTGTACAAGACGGTGATTGCACCCACCGCCGAGACCTATCCGCGGCGACCGTAAGAGACGTCGAGCTAACGCTGTGGCTCGCGCTAGGCCAAGGCAAACTGTCGATCTGGACGATCGACGGTCGGACGCTTCTCGCACTAAGCATTAGGTGCAAGTAGGGCACCGGGTACAAGGTGCAAGTAGCT
This sequence comes from Penium margaritaceum, assembly GCA_023375785.1. Classification (NCBI taxonomy): domain Eukaryota; kingdom Viridiplantae; phylum Streptophyta; class Zygnematophyceae; order Desmidiales; family Peniaceae; genus Penium; species Penium margaritaceum. The sequence continues at coordinate 2,942 of SZWC01023060.1, read as the reverse complement.
TGTTGGAGCAAGCTAGGAAAGGAGTAGACCATTGCTAGGACTAGCGGGCCGAACAGTATAAATGTCTTGTACTCTGTTCATTGTAGTTAACCTATGATTTTCCAGCTCTGGCTTCCAGACATTTCCAAGTCTATGTTTCCGCTGCGACTGTGGTCTCCACAGACCAAGGATTAATGTTCAGAGAGCACTTACTCTCAGAGCGCTCGTCACCTCAACGGCTACCATTGCTAGACTATCTTTTGGGAAGTTTTTCCTAAGTGTACGGTCTCCCGGGGTTGAGAGAGAGGAAGAGATTGCAAGGGCCTATCATACGTATGTTGAAGACGAGTCATGTGGTTTACGACAAAGATCGACTGATGGCGGCAATTCGGCGGTTTTTTGTGCGACAAAATGTCGCATTCATTGTTGTTGAGACGTTAGAGTTCATCCAGGCGTTGCTTTTAGTGCAACTTTGACGTCAAAACACCATTAACACGAGAGCTATCAAAGACTGTGAAGGAAGACTAGGCAAAGTACAGACTGAAGGTCAAGATGTCGAGGAGGGGCAAAAAGATTACCTTGACACACGACTTGTGGCCGGGTCAAAACCAGCTCAACTACCTTGGTGTGATGACGCATCAGCTCAAGGAAGACTTCAAGATCAAGTCGTTGGTAGTAGGCTTTGTGGAGGTGCAGGGGAAACACACCGATGTGAACCTTCCAAAATTGTTGTGCATGTTCTTTGAAGAATATGGGTTGGAGGGTGGCATCCTCTCTACGACGTTCAACAACGCAAGCAACATTTTTAAAATGAAAGAACTCCTAAAACAGCGACTGAAAGAGTTTGACAAGACTTGTTTTTCCATACTTCTGGCATGCTTTAAACCTCTGCGTCCAGGACATTGTTGAAGAGTCTGGAGAGGTGTTGAAGTGCATCAAGAAGATGTGAAAGATTGTACAGGTGTTTAGGATGTTGACGCGGATTGCGAAGGCATAGAGAGAGTGTAGAAAGACCTATCGGATAGATTGGTGACAGATACGTCGACAAGGTGAGTTAGCACATATCATGAGACTGAGGCTTTCAAGGAGATGGAGCCATCCCGGGTCAAGTGGTTGAAAGATATGTTGGACCTTGAGCGGCTGCCCTTCACGTTGAGGCCCGAGCAGGACTGCATTGTCACAAGGCTCATGTACGAGCTGAAGCCATTTTGCGATATGAGCAAGGAGGCTAAAGCGTAGCAGTACCCGACTACCACCATCTTGTGGACCATGAGGACAAGAGTATGGTGGGTCCTCGGGTGCGAGTGTCCTTGCACGGTTGCTTGAAAAAGAGGAAGGCAAAACTTCAGGCATACTGTGACTTCCTCTCCTCAACAGCCGTCGCATCTACCGTACTCCACCCTCGATGGCAGCGTACTTACTTCACCGACATCGTGCCGCTTTGTGGTCCTTTGAAAGTGGTCCAATAGGGGCAGCAGCAACACAACATGTGGCGGCAAAGGTCGAGGTTGCGCCCGTTGAAGGCGTGCCCCCTCGCTGGTGTCGGATGCGCGCTATGCGCATCTAGCGACACCTCGGGTGGTGCTCAATGAGTAAGAGACGTACAATGGCGACATATCAAACTACTACTTGTATGATACGCCAGAGGACTTTTGGAACCCGAGCGCTTGTGCTTGCACTTGCGCACGCGCTCACGCTCGCGCTCGCGCACACACACACACACGAACACGCACATGCACACGCGCACGTACACGCACACGCGCATGCACACACGCACACACGCACACGCGCGCGTGCGCACACACACACACACACACACACACACACACGCACACACACAGACACACACACACACACACACACACACACACATACACACCAGTGTTGACTTGGCAGGGTCGAGGTCGACGGTAGAGTCGAAGGGTAGACTCTACGTAATCGTGCCTGTCCGTAGAGTCGAAGGATCGATGGCGAAAAAGTTTTCAAAACTTCTCGAAACTTCAGGGGTGGGATCCCCTTCTTGAGTTCTCTTAAAAAATGATGTCAAATTATGTTTGTGAATGATGAATATTCTTCGATGCCTGTAAATAATTCATGTGGGTGTTGGAACCCGGGTGCACCAACTCATCTGTCCTGGTAATCCCCCCACCCCCTGCTTGACTTGATAGGAAAAAAAAAAGCCGCAGGTACTGGCGCAGGTCAAGAGACGCACGGGCGTCCACTCGCGCTGGCCTGCCTGCGCGTCAATTGACGCGCAGGCAGGCCAGCGCG